>ML769444.1:0-273047 GCA_009733575.1 Gymnopus androsaceus JB14
TCTCTTCCTCTTCGTGCAACGCGGCGACCTGTTGATACTGAGCTTGGAATTGTCTATCTCTGCGCCGTTTCCACCATATTCTACATAAATCACGGAATTCAGCTCAAAAAGGAACCGTCAAACGAAGAAATGCACTCACAGTCCCCCAACCAAAAGCACAATGAACACAACAAGACCCACAACTCCACCAATCAGCTTGGTTTCATTTTCTTCTAAAAAGTCCACCAGACCCGTTGGATCTGGGTCGACAAATGTTTGTTGGCGATTGGGGACCTCGGATAGACTGGGAGGGTTTTCAGGATCAAAGCAATACTGCGTAAAGCAAGTTTGGCAAAAGTCGGAGCGATTCAGTGTTGGTGGGAACACCGTCGGCGAGAGCTTGTATCGTGCACGATCAACAGCAGCACATTGTAAGCATTTACCGAAATTGGGATCCGCGTCGTTTGTGTTGGGGACGAAGCCGGATATGGTGTTGTTGTATACTGGTCGAATATCACTTGTTGCTGGATCGGGGTGTACTGTAGCTGGAAAGTACCAGTGCTACAAAAATAGGTTATCAATCCGGTATCAGAAAAAGATACTGCGCTGTTCAACTCACTTTGCGGCTGGGGCATCACCGTTGAATGGAGGCATATTAGGTATGTATATCACCAGGGGGTATTCTGGAGGATTCTGTGTGGGATCGCATCCAAAGAAGGTGGCGCGTTCACGAGTACCGGTAGCAATAAAAGCCTGTGCATTTTGAGGCAGAGGCGGGAATTGCTGATGGGATGCTTCCAAAAGGGTTGACTGACGCAGGGCGCTGACCAGCATTCCAGTTCCACTGCGACGAGATGACTTGTCAATCACCGCGGTTACTGGCAAAATGGGAACACGTACTTTGGCCAGTTATTGGGATCATCCGCACTGCCATCCAGAGGCACTATGACATCCAACGCTCTTTCCCTCACGAAAAGCGGGCCCAAGGGGATGTTCTCTCCATTTGAAGCACCATCAATCAAGGACAGCCAAGTAGAGTTGGTGTCATCATAGGTCGAGGTTTTGACTTGTTGGAAAGGATTAGGCCAATTGGCAACGTCGTCCGCTCGGGTACGAACTTCGGACAGTTGCTGGGATAACACATACAACAGCCCATTACTATCTGATGAATCAAACCCTTGCAGTGTGTTGTGCGCAAAGTCGAGGATTTGCTGAAAAGGGAAATGAATATACGCGACCGCTGCATTGAAAGGTCACTCACATTAAAGAGACTGGCACTGGTGCCCATCATGAATCCTGCCTGGTCAAAGCCAATGACACAGGCCGAGGCATTGATAGGGAGCTTGTCTGACATTGGCGTACCAGCGAAGCGTGATGTTAACGCCTGCTGATAGGTCGGGATCATACGAGGCGAACTCGAAAGGTGTGATCTACACGTGTAGACGGTTAGGAGACACAACGGAGACGGCAAGTAAGAACATACCTCATATACTGTAGGATCAAGGGTCAAGGAGGTCGTCGCATTCAAGCTTTGTGGCCGAGAGTCTGTTACGAGAATTGGAAACGGCGTCAGATGCTGCTGCCATGCAGGAATTGTCGGAATATTGTGCCAAAGTTGTCCAGCACCATGCGCAGAATCGTTCGTGAAAAAGTTGCTACGACTGGTCTGGTTGAGGAAATGATAGGATATCATTCGTGCCCAAGGATCAGTAATAGATGTGTCACTACGCAAAACATTAGTGCACTGCAGTGGTCGCGAGTCACATAAAGTATCACTGACATCCCTGTATTAGCCTTTGCCATAATACTGTACAGAATACTTCCGAAAAAGTATTGATTGTATTCCGAGAATACGTCGTCGCCGTCAGGCAAGGCAAAGTCAAGGTCCAGAAGCCATCCAGTAAGGTTGCCCCCGTTGCCAAAAACGAGATCACCGAGGGGAGGAAAGTCGTTAAAAAGTAGTGAACCTGTTATCCAGGATCCTCCTACATACAGTTAGCGGTATAAAGCAAAGAAAATGCATCGCGGCGTACCAGATAATCCAGACAGATACGACGAGACCTGCAGTAAGCCGCCAGTACCCGCAGATTTAGCCGACTCGTTTCTCGCGTCAATTCCGCTCAACGCAGCAGCGCCAAACTGAGCAGCTCGAAGACCACCCCCAGGGATAGCAAGTCCGATTTTAGGAAAAATACCAGTGAAGGAAGAAGCATTATAGCCAATCTGTGAACCGTCGCCAATCCAATCGATCCACGCAGCTGCGATAGTGGTATTTATGCGTGTGTCCACGTATTCTTGTTCGTTTGGGTTTACAGTCTGGTTCGTAGCAGTCCATTCACGAACAAATTCTGTAGTAGAGAAATCGGGACAGTCTATGTTGACTATAGGTGCGTAGTCTGTTATAGAGTTTTCAAAGGCAGCGGATGCTACAAGGAGCCCGAGAAGGGTCCCGATTAGGAGCTGCATGGTGGTGGTAGTAGGAAAAGAAGAATACAATGGTCAAGTTACTATGAGAAACATTCATCATGCTGTTGACTTTGAGGCAGGGCTCGGTGATGCCGGTTGTCCGAATTCGGAACAATAAAGTTAAATTAGCAGTGTCCGTAAACAAAGCAGAGCCCAGGCGCCAATCTCCGGCGCTAGCGAAACCACGTGGATTGCCTAGCTTGTCCATTCCGGGATTTATTCTTGCTTTCGTTCAGACATGCCTCTGCCCGATGCAACCTACGCTCTCCAAGGCCAGTCGAGGCCTGGAGAGCCCATGTACTCCAAGCCAAAGCATGGAATGCTTCTTCGGTTGTCAATGGAGGCCGCTAATGCTCTTCAGAATAGTGGAAAACCATCTGTAGAGTTTGTAGTCGCTGAAGATGGCTCGGTGCGCCAATTCTCCTTCTATTTATTCCTTTTTGACCATTATTCTGCAGAGTCGCATTGTAATCGGAGACTCCTCATTCTCTCTTCAGAGCCAGACCGAGGAAATACCCCACGATCTATACTTGCGCTCGGCTTCAGCGGCCAAGCCTTTTGTCCCACTCAAGTTTTACGCTAATGTCGTCGGCAAACTCACCATATCAGACCGTGAACTTGATGCAGAATTTGCCAGCAGGATACACCAAAAGACCGCTGATGCGAAGAAGTCGCAGTCCAGTCGTCAGACTATATTCCTCGATGCGCCCCCTCCAACGACTAAACCAGCCAAGAAGAAATCGGACCCTTTCAGAAAGCCTCTCCGGCCCAGTGATCAGCCTAAGCCTATTGCTCTGGCTGCTTCCACGTCGTCTAATCCTCCAACCGCATTGCCACCGCGTCCATCTCATACTCCGAAGCCATCGCAGGATGGAATCACACCTGTGCAGAAACGGCTGATTCAATATCTTGCTCTTGCTTCTGGAGAGCGCTCGGCCGAGGACGCTGTCAAAAGACTGGCTCCAAATTGCGATTCCAAGACAAAACAGGATATACTGGAAGCTCTGAGTGTGGTAAGTAGTAATCTTTCTGGCAACGTCGACCCTCGTCCTCATATCTTGCAGGTTGCTGAACAAGTTTCGACTACTAATGGGCCTCAGCGATGGCGCTTAAAGACCGAGTCTTGGCTCGAGGTACGGCCATATGAATGGCCTAGGCTATCAGAAGCAGAGCGTACCAACTTGAGCCGTGGCGCACGTCTGGCTCTTCAATCTCTAGGGATACCGGAAAGTGATCCCAGATGGGAACACGTAAAGTATCGCCCGCCAGCCAATCTCACTCGAACCAATTCACCCGCTCCCCCGGCTTCCGTGTCTACATCTGCATCTGCATCTGCATCTGCTGCGGCGCCCAAACGTGGAATATCTTCTCAAGAAATGAGAGAGAAGAAAGTAAAGAAGGCAGGCCCAAAGGTGGAGATCATGATCAAGGATGAAACCAAGCCTCGACCGAGCACTATTCCTTCACCTTCGACATCTGGAAGTAGCAGCATGAAGAATAGTAAAGCTCCGGCTAACGCTACTTCCTCCTCTTCTTCCTCTTCTTCCTCTTCTCATCCTCCACCTACTATGCGCAGACCGGGCTCTGGGTACAAGCTGCCTCCGAAACCTGTTGAACTCTCCCGCTCGGAGAATAAATCCAAGGAAGGAGTCCCTACCGCTAATTCGTCCTTGTCTGCGTCGAAAGATGTCGATGTGACTATGAAGGACGGTACACGGCGGCCGAACGAAGTCAAGCCCAAGAATGAGCACCGAGCTTCCACCGCTCGGGCTGAATCTCGGATGAAGAAGGAAGAAGGGGAATTGTCGGCTTCATCTAGTGGGGTAGGAGATGCTGATAAGCCTGCCCCGGTCAAGCGAGTCCAACACCTGAAGGAAGAGGCAGTTGACTCCGATCGAGAATCGGATAGAGGCAGAGAAAAGTCGAAGGATAAAGCTAGAGTGAAACGGGAAGATACGAGAGAGATGGAGAGGGATAGAGGCAGGGCAAAGGACGATAGATCTCTGGAGAGAGAGAATCACAGCAGGGATCGCGATTCCGCGCGTCGACAAAGTGATGTGTCTTCCCTGAAACGGAAGAAGGTCAAGGACGAGGATGAAGAACACGACGACAGGGTTGCTGTAGGGAAGAGGCGGAAAACTGAAGATGGCATGCAACTTTTGTCTGCTGCAGGCTCTTCTCGAGATCGTGACAGAGACAGAGACCGTGAAGAGAGAGGAGACCGTGGAAGAGACCGTGAAAGAGGTGACAGAGAACGCGAACGTGACAGAGGGGACAGAGAGCGCGAGCGCGAACGGACCGGAGAACGAGCAGAGAGAGACAGAGTCAGAGACAGATTCAGAGACAGAGACAGAGAGCGCGAACGAGACAGAGAAAGAGAGAGGCCAATCAAAACAGAACGGGAAACGCGGCCAAGCAAATCTGGGAGTGAACCTACTTCTGAGAGGAAGTCTTCTGGCAACTCGCTGTCGGTGAAAAACAAAGCCAACAAGAAAGAACCATCTCCGTTGTCACTTCCGCAAAAGAAAGTGAAGAAGGAACCATCCCCAGTACCGCCACCACCACGACTCGGTACAAGTACTTCGAATTCGTCTTCTTCTGTTAGAGGCTCGTCGAAAGGCAGTAGTAGTAAAGTTCGACGAAAGTCGCCAATCTACACTTCGTCCGAAGATGAAGATGATCGTCGTCACTCTAGTCCTCCGCTTCACACTCCGCCCACTGCTTCCTCTTCTTCATCCTCCAGCTCTCATCATTCGCGTTCATATAGCAACACTACAAACGATGGTGCTCAATCCAACGGTCTCGACACTGATCACAGTACTCTTCGAAGCAGGTACACGTCGATGTACGTGAAATACTTGGGCAGCTTGCAAACTCTACTTTCGCAGAAGAGCGAGGTTGAACGTTTGCTGGCGAAGGAAAGCCGTTCGGGATCGAGGAGTGATTCCGACGGCGAGGTTGAATTATTCGAACTCGAAGCCTTGACCAAGGTGGTTAACGAGAACAAACGGCAGTGGGAGGAACTGAACAGTATTATGACTGCGCATGGAGGCTGATTGAAGTGGAAACTGGATTCCGGACATGTATTATTATAGGTAGAAACCGCAGTACTGTACTTCGAGGCAAAAATCAACTTGTTGTCCCACGCTCGCGTCTTTCCTTCTAACTACCACACTCTTTCAGTAACGCGTCACGACTATGCCTTTTATCAACCAGCTATCCGCCGCCACTTCTAGTTCGTATTGAAAGGGTTGAATAAAAAATCTCCTGCTAATCGTTTGAATAGGAAATGCCCAACGCGCTATTCCTACTCAAGGTTCCATCGACTTGAGGGCTCCAAATTCTCCAGTCAATTCTACTCGATTCAGCAGTGAAGATATCGCTCTTATAACTCTTACCGCGATCCTCATCCTTGTCAGCGGTGCAGCAGCTATTCGTTTTGTTCAACTTTTATGTTTCAAACCTCGCCCAGTCCCAAGAATCTTTATTCAAAGCCCTAGCTCTGTTCCGCTTACCGTCGCAAGCCCACCTCAATTGTCGTCCAAGTTGACAATACCTGACGAATCGTACTTTTCCGACGAGTCGGAGAAAATCGAAAGAGACATCACGTTTTCCTTTCCTTTCGTTCACCCAGAGTCTCCGCCCAGCTCGCCCAAGCGTGTTCCAGCGTTCCTACGCGAAGAAGAGGAAGACATCGCCGCTATGCTTTCCCTTAGAGCTGGCGAGGAAAGTGTCTGTAGGAGAGGTCACAGGGAGAAGAAGCAATCCGAGTCTTCGCTTACGACCACGTCTACGGTCCTAGACAGTCTTTGTCCCAGCGAGCAGAGATCTTCGGTAACCTCTATCTACTCTATTTCGATCGAGAGCGAGGCCGAAGAAGAGGAAGAGCTGGATGAAGAGTTCGAGGAGGTTGAAATATACGAAGTAAAGCGTGCCCAGACACAAAGCATGGAGGTCAAGAGAGGCGTTTTGATGGCTTGGAGAACGTCGCAGCCACCTAGTCCAATTCCAGAGATGCCTACGGTCGTCATTTCAGAATCCACCTCTTTTACGAGCGTTCTCAATCAAAGTTCAATCGATGATTCGCTGCTTCAGGCTATTCCCTCACTGCTGGTCACGCATCCAAGCGACATCCAGCCTTGTATCGACTGCAAGCAGTGTATCTGTAGATCTCGACGAATTTCCGCTGCCTCCTACTCTTCCCCCACTTCCAAAGACCGACTACGGAGATTTCCCGCTGCTGCTAATCGTTCCGGACGGTGTTGGACCTGTGATTCAAATGAGCAGGGAGGAGAAGAGGTCAACGGTTGAGCAGGTGATTACCATGTACGAGTAGAGATGAACAGGACAAATAGATATATAACAAGACCAAGGAATGTACCATAGTATACAACAAAGCTCAAGAGATCAAGACTTTATACTTTTGGAGTTTTAGCGCTCAACTATCTTAAATAGGGATAGGCGGAGCGCGCGGATGTTTGAGTGCTCCAAAACAAGCTCCACCGTCGATCAGGCCGTCTGCCATGCGTCTGCCATGGTAAAGAATTTTTATTTAAAATTTATCCCCTTCCATCTCAAACACAAACCACTTTGATCCCTTTACGCTCCTTCAAACACCAAGCTTTGTTCGATGATTCTAATAGTATGAGCATTCTGTCCAGTATTCTCGGTTTGTTCCTTTCTCTCATCTTCTATTCCTCTCTAATTTCCATACATGGCAGACCCTGGAGGTTCTACAACCGCCTTGTAATAGTTTTTCGATCTCTTTTAAATCGGGTTTCCGCTGAATTTCCCTTGTGCAGGACCTCCGCTAGTACATCTACAGACGCATCATCTACTAGTACTACTCCAGCAACAACTACAGTTCCCACTACATCTGCTACCACAACTTCAACTTCGTCTTCTCCTTCTTTGACCTCTACTTCTACTTCATCTAGTACCAGCCCCACATCCACTTCTTCAACCACCACTTCAAGTTCGTCCTCCTCCTTAACGACTTCGGCCCCACTACCACTACCTCTGCATCTTCTGTCACTACTACCTCGAGCTCCAGCCTCATCCCAATCACCTCAGTCCTTACATCTACCAATGGTGGAGGAACTGAAACGGTCACAGTTGTCAACAGTGTCACTCCAACCGAGTCAGCAAGTCCTTCATCGACTTCTGCAGCCTCCGGAAGCGGCAGCTCTAGTTCGTAAGTACATTTCTTCAAATCCACCTAATTCTTCATCTTATCACTGTTTAGTTTTCTCCAGAACAAGGGCGCCGTCGCAGGCACTTTTACCGTGGTCGGTATAGTTGGAGCTGTCATTATTATCTGGGCAATAACCTATCTCGTCCGACGTCGTCGTGCTAATAAATACGACCGAGAGAGCGAAGAGGCTGCTGCGGAGGCTGCAAATGCTACCGCTCCTGTCTTTTTGGATGACGACGACCGTCCGACATACGGAAACAGATACTTGGATGCGGGTGGGGGATACGGCGGATATGAAGGAGGAGGAAATTATACTGGACCTGTGCCCAGTGCTAGCTCGCATGGTACCTACGCTCAACCAGCTATGGCTGTTGGATCCAACGAAAATTATCCTATGGCCGAGTTTGGTTCTTCGCAGTATCCCGGCAACTCCCCCTATCCTGCTTTCATGACTCCTGGAGCGGCACCTCAGCATAACAACTATTTTGATTACGGCTATGCTGGTGCCGAAGGGCACTCTTCTCCTCCGATGAACGCCACGAGACCTTTGTCGGGAGCTCATAGTATTCCTGAGATACCAGAGCATTACGATGGCGGCGATGGCGCAGGTGCAGTGGGTATGAGTATGGCTTATGGGGGAATGCATCCCTCTTTGGGCCGTGGTTATTCTACCGTGCCCGCCTCACAATCACAGACGGATCTCTCTCGAAACAAGTCTCAGGGCTCTCGAAGTCTTGTTGACGGGTATAACACTAACCATCCCCCGTCCTATGAGCGGACACGACTTTGTCGCTCCCACTCACAACGAATCGTACGCTGCTCATTACCAGCCCGGTTTCAGTGGTATGAGAAGCTCCGCTGCACCGTCCAGACGGAGCACAATTGCGTATGACGAGGCTCCCGCGCTTCCCAATCCGTTTACCAGGAATATTGAAACTGAGGATGGCACGGATGATGAGAGTGATGAAGGGGAGCACCCCCAGAAGAAGGTTCTGAAGGTTTGTTCTCCTGATTGATGTTTTCCTTTTGAGATGGGCTAACAGGTTTGGGATTACTAGGTTGCGAATGAGTAGTAATATGTATGCTTGCTTGATTGGCTCGCTTCCTCGGACCTTTGTAGGATTAGAGAAAGACGAATCTACATGAACTTTTGTTCACTTGTTTATACATAAGTAAACCAAGTAAAATTATTCGAATACTTTGTAAATATTGTCTGCTTGCATGATGCGCGCGGCGCCTTTTTGATGGTGCACCTCTTGGCAATAACGAGAATGCCTCCTTTGTCTCTCTGCCACTCACTGCCAGGATGTCAGCGATAATAAAAGTTATCCAGTCCTTGATCAATATCTTTTGCGGTAGTTCGACGCAGACCGAGCAACAACCACAGCAACCACAGCAGCAGCAATGGTATCCACAACAGCAGCAGCAGCAACAAGCTCAATATCCTCCTCCTCAACATCAGGCCCCTCAATACCCGCAGCCACAACCGCAACCGCATCATAAACCTCATTCACCCTCGCATGGTCACAGTCCTGGACCTCATTCACCGCGTCCTGTTTGTATTATCCTGAATCTTTTTTCCCTTTCGAATTCGTTTACTGACTTTCGGCTCTGTCGTGTATACTTAGGACCAAAACCAAGCGAACCAGCATGACTCGCATTACATGGACCTCCGTAAACGAGCAAATGAGGAGGGAGATGCAATGGCAAGGGCTTTCCAGGAAAGCCACGAGGCATATGCTCGCGGTGACGGTGCGGGGGCCAAGGAGCTTTCGAATCAAGGCAAGGATCATCAGCGTAAGATGGAGCAGCTGAACAAGCAGGCTAGTGATTGGATTTTCGTCGGTTAGTACTTTTTTGGTATGCTCGTAGCCACTTTGTTAACTGAAATAAATGCGTGTGTAGAAAATAACAAGGTATGTAAATTATTAGGTTGGTTCTTGTATTTCATCCTAAATACAGTAATCCACAGGATAGTAATCCCGGAGAAATCGACTTGCATGGACTTTATGTCAAGGAGGCCATTGCACACACTGACGACGCCATTGAGCAAGCTAAACGCAAAGGAGACTCTGAGATTCATCTCATCGTTGGTACGTTAATGCTCCGTGTACATAAAAGTTTTACTGAGATCCGTCCGGTAGGCAAAGGTCTACACTCTCAAGGAGGGGTCGCTAAAATTAAACCAGCCATCGAGTCACTGATGCAAAAGTCAGTACATACTTAATCTTGTTTGAGAAAATAATATTGAACTTGGGTCACAGACATCAGCTTGTTGCGGAACTCGATCCGCACAATGCAGGGGTTCTCATTGTATACCTCGGTGGAGGCGGCCGGGACAGAGCAGTCGGACCAGACGAGATTGCTCGTCGCTTGGATCGCAATGACGAGGGATGTATCATTATGTAGATGCTAAGGTTCGCTTTGACATCACACGTTCAAGGAACTGAAAGAACAACATGGTATTATTTTAAAAGTGATACTCCAATCCACGTAGCAAGAACCTAGCTATGGTCGAATAACTTTAAAACTTTTGAAAAGAAGCATAATTGTTTAAATCTCGATTCCAACGAGCACAAATGCGCTGTGAACGGGGAAAGGAGGTTTGCTGACAACAGAGCCACCCACATATAAAAGAGAGTGCAATATTTCACCAAGAGAGGGCGAAGAACGTTCCAGAACAATCACGAGAGCAGAGCATTCTAGGTGATCGTCCGCAAGATCCAAAAGTGCGACAATGCTATATGATAAGAGGGATTGAATTAACAAACACACGAGGCGCGACATATGACCATGGAAGAAGATAAGCATACCTTTCTCTGAGGCTGACGCTCTCTGCACTTTTTGCGTCGACGTAGAGCGTTCTGGGTTTGCCGGGCAGTTCGAGGACCATTCCGTCGAAAGCTGAGCCCATGTTAGGAGAAGAGATGGAAATACTCTTCGCATAAGGAAGAGCTCCAAGCCCAGTTGGGAAAAGCGTCATGAGAAAGTCCAGAGCGTCCTTTTGCTGCCTCGAGGCCGGGGAAATGCTCCGGTCACTATCACAATCGCTGCTGCCATCTGGAGTCAACGGAGGAGTGGCTATATCAGAGCCACCGCGAGCCGGGATAGGGCAAGAACTGATTGAAGATTTGGGGAAAAAATAAGAATCGAGTCTAGGTACTTGCTGTTTGGGATATGGAGAGTAGATGGAATCGGGAGAAGAGGAAAAGGAAGTTGGCGCCGGGATGCCTGTCACACATTCCGACGACCCTCGGTCAGGAGGGCATTTGGCTTTGGGGGTGTCAAAAGCGCCACTAGAAGCAAGGATATGAGCGAAAGCAAGCGTAGAGAATATTATACTCACCCCGGGCCCGCCAGAGAAGGTAGTAGAATAATAGTACATATCGTCAGTGCCCTGCAACTGGCACACAGCAAGCACACTAGGAGTGTCGAGAGTTACAGCCCCATCTCCAACGGTTTGACGACCGTTGCTAGAAGAAGATGAGATAGAGAGAAGCGAAAGCCGAAATGAAAACCTACGCGGGGCAAAGACTAGATATTTGATTGGTTAAATTGGTATTGGATTTCAGCGACATAGGCCAACTTGATACGGGATGAAGTTTCAAAAATAAAAGAGGTCTGTACGAATGGTCAGAAAGGTCAAAGATTGAGAAACAAGACGGCTCACTGGGAGTTTGGAGCAAAGGAGAATTGAAATTCGGCATCTTTGTCATCCGGATTTTTGTGGCAGTGTCGGCCGAATTTCCACATCGGGACAAAGATAAGTAAGTTTTCAAGACCGTCAAGACACCTCCAGTACCTCCCCGTTGATTCTGTGAGTATCTACGCCTCTACTCTGTCTGAAATGGTTCTTCAGGCATCTATCGAGCATTTCTGACCATATTTTGCCGTTGAATTTGCTAAAAATCGATGGATTCCTCGTCTCTATCTGGATGACTTGCTGACATTGGTCTTCCACACAGAAACAACTAAAATGGCTGACGCAGCTCCCCGTGGACGTGGTGGATTCGGACGAGGACGTGGTGATCGTGGAAGGGGCCGCAGGGGTCCTCGTCGTGGAGCTCGCAAGGACGATGAGAAGGAGTGGTACGTCGCATCGAGAATTGCTGGAAAAAATGTCGATTAATGCTATTCTAGGGTTCCCGTCACCAAAGCTCGGTCGTCTCGTAAAAGACGGTAAAATCAAGTCAATGGAGGAAATCTACCTCTTCTCTCTCCCCGTCAAGGAATACCAAATCGTCGACTTTTTCCTGCCCAAACTCAAGGATGAAGTTATGAAAATCATGCCCGTTCAGAAACAGACTCGTGCTGGTCAGCGTACCCGTTTCAAGGCTTTCGTTGCCATCGGTGACTTTGACGGTCACGTCGGTCTCGGTGTGAAGTGCGCAAAAGAAGTAGCGACCGCTATTCGTGGCGCTATTATCCTTGCCAAACTCTCTGTTATCCCTGTGCGAAGAGGTTACTGGGGTACTGCGCTCGGTGAACCCCACACTGTGCCGTCCAAAGTCAGTGGAAAAGTCGGTTCAGTCATGTGTAGGCTTATCCCAGCACCTCGTGGAACTGGTATCGTCGCTGCACCTGCTTCCAAGCGTCTTTTGGAGCTGGCTGGTGTCCAGGATGTATACACACAATCCAAGGGTTCGACTGCTACCATGGGTAACTTCTTAAAAGCAACCTTTGCCGCTGTAAGTGGATCGTTTCTGTTCTCTATCACTGTTCTTACCATTCGTTCTAGATCACCAAAACATACGCATTCCTGACCCCGGATCTATGGCGCGAGATCCCAGTGTCAACGCTTCCCTTCGACGAGTACAGCGCGCATCTCGCGCTTTCAAAGAAGGCGGCTCACTAGAATCTGTACTTTTTTTACATTTCGAATATACATCCTGCGGGTTCATTTTCAAACCATTCTTGTTGAGATCGCGAGTTTTGTTTACTTGAAAGATACGTCCAGCGATGAACAGCGTGTTATGAAGGTATTTCGGCGTATGCATCCTACTCCACTGCGAGGCTCCTTATAGGACAGAAGGAAAACGGTTCATAGACTCGAGAACACAACCGAGAAAATGAGGGTGACAAACTTGAACGCAGCAAGTCAAAATGCGCTTAGTATAAACGGAGGAGGAAACAATGACAGAGATTTAGAATATTGCTACACCGTAAGACCACGATCTAAAGACTGAAACTGAGGACTACCGTTGTCGGAACTACCGTTGTCGAGATAGTCGTATAGTACGAGGTCAAGAAAGATATCATTAAGCGCCGAAATGCAGAGTTACTACTAAAATAGGTAATTTACCATGTATACGTCTAATGCCATCTTCACCACCCCACTCTCTTCAACACTGTCTCAACTTTCGTACGCTGAGCACTAAACCCCATCCCTATCCACTTCGCCACCATCTTCCTCCCCAACTCCTGCCCCGTTGGTTGGCGTATGGATTAATTCTCGCTCGGACTGCCCGGGCTTGCGAATGTTCTATGCTTCTGACACGAACATGGTCGAGTGTATAGTTCCGGTCCCGGCTGCAGATCACTTTTCTTCTTCAGGATACTTGAAGAACGGTAAAGCTTTTATAAACTAAAAAAAAACTACGGACTGCATACAGTTTATAGTATATACTTGATTCCGAACACATAAGCTCCCGGATTGTTTTCTGTTCATGCTTCACTTTCGATGATCGTTGAGATATCCAGCATCTATCCAACAGGAGGGCACAAGAAATCCACGGGAAATCCTAATAATCTGTATCGGAAATGTAGAGTGAGATTGTAAATACGTTTGGTAAGTAGCATACTCACTGGACAACATAGGCATCCTGCGGACCGAAACACTCTCCCGAAAGGGTATGACTAGAGGTAACGCATGTCGTTAGGACAAGATTACCCCAACTTTCCTGAAATTCCCTCAAGGGAGAAAACGATTGGAATAGAGCATGATACTATGCTTTGGTACGAACCAACGCAAGAGGGCAGACATCATATTCCAACCCGACTTCACTGTCATTGAAGAATGCGAGAGCACAAGTCCCGACAGAGAAGACAGTCTGACTCTTAGGGGGAACAGCGAAGCTCAGGGTATCAGCCCCGGGAACTAGAGGAAGGTATGGTGGACGCTTTAGTAAGTTCATAGCCTTACTTACTAGTGTTACTACTGAGTAAACTCAGTTGCTCTATCACAACATTGCAATCTTCCACATCGGCGAATGTTCCCGTAGTGCCAATTTGTCCACAATCCGTGAACGCACCTGGGAGCCAATCATATAGTCAGCCAGATCTTTTATATTAGACTAATGGAAAATTCGAATCCAAACATGAAGAGCCAAGCAACACATACAAGCATCGGAGGAAAGGTCACATAGAAATTCTCTAGAATTGACTTGACGTTGTTCGATGCCTGAAAGAGAACGACTGGAAGTGGTGTTATGTTTCATGCTATGGCCGTCTGGACAAGTCATGGTAGTGATTGAGAGCTGTTTCCCCTCGGGCAGAGACATCGTCTTGGATTCAAGGATGGTCGCATTTAAGCCACAGAAGGAGCTCAATTGTGATAAGGTATGGCCTGCAATTCCCAGTGCAGTGTATAACGCAAGGATATGGAACCCTAGACACAGTGCATTACCCTTCATATTCGAGATGAGGCTTCAGGGGATTTGGTCTGCTCTTGCAAATGATGGGTTGGCATCTTTATGACTGGGACAGCAAAAACATTCATTAGTAAAGTTCCACGATGTTGTCGCAAAGACTGAGGAAGCAAGGGGAAACGCCAAGCAAAGGAGAACATCAAACCATGGATTAAAAGAGATAATAGTGGGAATGCATAGAGTTCTGGCATTAGATTCTGAATGAAATACAGGTACTCCTAGCACACTGATAGATAGATAGATGTCACGTCTTCGAGCCCAGAGATGATGGTGCTTGACTTGGACCATGCCGTGTAATAAACCTTCCTTCCAGTGGGTATTCAGGAGACAGAAGCGTCGCCCTCGAAGCAGGGCACGGTTAATCATGGGATTGCAGGTGAGGCACGTTAATACAAGTCGCGCAACATGTTTTTGTTGATTTTGTCAAGTAAGGTCCATGGCCAAGGCAAGAAAACGGCCTTCTTCAATCCGGAGCTTTTGAATGTGCTGACGAGTAGGTACCAGGTACGAGATACTGGAAAGACATGTCATGTCGCGCATAGAGAGTCAGCTGACCGAGCTCTGAGGTCAACGCGTCACAAAAAAACCTCTCATTCAGGATTGACTTCAAGTTAACTCATAGGCCTCAATCTTAACAAGCTATCATTATTCCTGCAGAATATTCTTCTCTACTAAGAGCAACATCCATTTAACGGAGCGGAATTATGTTTAGTGTGAGAATCGAAGATCGTAGACTCTTTCCCCTAAAGCCGGATAGAAAAGGACGCAAATTTTTAGACCTCTTAGCTTCCTACTAACATGTCTACTCGCCAGTCAGCCTATGCTGAACTCGCCAGGTCTGTATTTCTGCTATCTTTCCGTTCTCGCTGTTGACGAAATTTGGGTTCTAGTTCTACCTCGTCTCCGTTCCCTGGACCTCCATCGGAGCCAATCCCTCCATTGCCTACTCGCTCATATACAGACCCTTTGAAACCCAAACCTCTTCCGCCTGCCCTTCCTCACTCTTCCGTCTCCTTGTCAGATTTATCTTGTGCGCAGAGAGAGCCTTCAGTCGACCCTCGCAAAGCGCGCCGACATTGCGCACACTTTGGATTCAGAAGGGAGCCCCTGAACCTGGCTGCTCTTACCATCGCAACTTCGGTGTCCTCTGAAGACAGCCTTACAAGTCCTGGCCCAACTCCTCCTGGCACATTCACCAGCACTGAATCTGACGCTTCTTCCTTCAATGACTTGCCGTTTGACTTTCCACAGCCGCCGCCAATCAGTCCGATGCTACGTCGTATGAAGAGCTCGCCGCTGTTTACATTGGCAGATACTGGGTCTATTCGCGATTTGTCGACTAGAAAGCGATGGGGAGCAATTCCAGCAGTGCCCGCTGGCCAGTTGTGGAAGAACACACACGCAGTGGATAGTTTGACAGATCTCGAGGCAGAGTTGGACTTCTCACCGCCATTTGGTCAATCCGAGTCTTATCGAGGCAGAATCGATGGTCTGACGAAAGAGCTTCAGTCCGTCATTCAAGATGATACTCTGTTCGACGATGTGGACCCTCCTCTTCCTCCATGGATTGCTCATGGAAATAGTGACACACTAGTTCCGTTTCTCTTCCCTGCTGCATCTAAATCTTCATTGGTATTAGAATCTCGCCACTTGCCCACTACTCCGGAAACAACCACTCCGAAAAACGTCGCTAGACCTATCCTACCCCGTCAAATATCCAAAATGCGTTCTCTAAAGTTTGCACCGGAATGCAGCTCTTCCTTAGAACGCCTCGACGTCAGTATCCAACCCTCCAAACCCTCCTCCAAATCTCTCTTCCGCGGTCGTTCAATCTCGATGGATTTCCACAAAAGTCGTCCGCGTCCGGTGTCAGCAGTCGTTGGAGGAGGCGATCTCCATAGTTCGAATCCACCATCGTCTTACCTCCCGAATATGGGTCGCCTCCGCGGTCCTCAGCGAGTATCGACCGATCCAGTTATCAATAAACATCACACCATGCTCAATGTCAACCGAGAACGCAACTATAGCCTCTCGACGCCTTTTCTTCACCGTCCAGTGAACCACAGCACTCCTACCAGACCACACCGTCATCCTCACGCGTCCATGTCCGCACCTTCCCCCGGGCTCAAGTCGTTCATTGACATTACCCCAGAGCAGGTTCGGCGCAAAGGCTCACTTGGTGGGCGGGACAGGATGAAGAAACTCTTGAGCAGGGCGAGTCAGGTGTTTGATTGGAAGAAGAAGAGGACGAATTTGGCTCATTGAATACAAAATGGAGACAAATTCTTTTTGGTATTGGTCCGGTACATCTTGTCGAATCTCAGTTTGCAGCATCTCGGATTTCCCTAGTTTTGTCGCGTTTTGCATCCTCTTTTATGTGTCGCTCAACAACCATTGCAAGCATTTAGTTGTACATTTTTTCTGGTCTGTATACTTATACATATGTACATACATACTGTGAGTATAGGTATTATTGCTCCGTCTCAAAGATTTTTTGTATCGTATCCTGTACTCTTTACATACATATGTGTCGAAGATATGACTATCGTCCAAAATCACAACGTCCCGGGCGTACGAAGGATTCAAAAGTTAGGCAAGCTTGGATGATTGCCTGGTGATATATAAGCTCTGAGGAGATGAATGGAAGCGAACTGTGTGCTCATGCGAGACCGGCAACGGTTTCTTCTTAGTTGGAGAGGTTGTACGGAGCCTGAGCTACAGAATGTGCCACAGATAATAGTTCAGCATGTAAACGTCCTTGCATTTGGGGATTTGCGCCAAGGTGAAGTATCCAGGAAGCGGTGAGGGAGAAAATATAAACCGTAGCATTGTAATTGAGACGCTGCAGTAAAACAAGAATTCGCTGAGAGAATCGTACACAACTGAGTTAGTATATCTTTACCTGTTCTTTGTTTCTTTTCAGCCATGATATTGCTAGTCTCTCGATGAATGATGGTCTGACATTCCTCGATTTTTCGGGTTCATTTGGTTGGTCTGTAAGGATAAATGCGAAATAGATCATATTTATAGCAAGGGTGCCTACGAGGATCTTGTTAACTGTAGGAGGCAAATACTAGATGCCAGAAACAACTCGTTAGGGTCATCTTGTATGCGAGTTGAAATTATGATCAAGTCCTAATGGTTCGTCAGGATAGTAATGCGGAAGAGTAATAATAATAAAACAAAAATACCATCCAAATCGAGTATACAGACATCGGGCTGTATGTGTCGTTTTTCTTCGTTGCCCCATCCACGAACCTTCAATTGATTTCCTTGGTGGGGTACCAAAGGTCGGGAATGAGAATGTGCGTGTTTTGGATTGAGAAAGCCGGAGCGGTGGTATGTTGTTGACGCTATGCAATTGGACTTGAAAGCTGAGTTGAAGCATGCCACAATGCACATCGATGAGAAGAGTCCGAGTCGGGTTGCCATCGCTTCTCGTAGAGCCTGAGTCGTGTTCATTAGCATCCCAATGAAAAGCAATGAAAGAAGAAAATCTTCAATCGAACCTACTTCTAATGAACGACCATGTTTCTTGACCAGACTTGCGAATTTTTGGAGATCTCCTGAGGACTTTAGGCCATAAGTACAGGTAGAATCAAATTCAGCACTTCAAAGCTAGCCAAAACTGATTTCCGAATAGTTTGGAATTGAAGGATCTAGACGTCCAGCTTCGGGGCTCGCTTTGATAAAAAAAAATCCCAGTTAACTGCCATTAACGCAGTGACCAGTCGAATCCAATCCATCAGTGCCCCGGGTGCGATGTCAATTCGGAATGCAATACATTCTCTGAGCTTACTACTTGCCTTTTTGTCAAGTTCCTAGTACTTAGTAAACTTCGGCGAAAGTGAGCAATCTACTCTATACTATACCCAAAGAAGCTCACTCAAATCCCGTCGGCTTTCTGGCGGAAGAAGCGAACAGTCAACCAGAGTCCATTTATCGCGCTCTTCAGCTTTCCACTAGTTAGTAATAGATGCAGTGGAAAGGTTGTGTCATGGCGTGTGTTATAAGACTGTAATGCACTGGAGATTAGTGTCATCGTCCCGTCGGATATCCCGAATTTCCGTTGTGTGTCCGTGTCAGCTTTGCTAAAAGGTTGAAGACATACTCCAAAACTTCTGGCTTGGAATGAACGATAGACGCGTATGGCTAGGGTAGCAGTGTGCTTGTAGTTACTTGCCGGTTTAATCCGTTCTCACAAGTATGATTGTCGAAGGAATACGCAACACACATGTAAATCAATAAGATTATCAATAATGTTATATTTATCCGTGATCCGCTTCCGCTACTCTCTTTCCACTTCATCCACTTCATCCTTCAGCTATGCTTACGGCTCTCATTCTGATCATGCTTATTATGCTTATCATTTCGACCCTACAGAGATCTCACGTTGCGTGTACATTCGGCACAGTAGTATGCCCAAGAGATTCCTCTGGGGATAAAGCATGCGCATATATCCAAACAATGTCTCACGAACACCACTTAACAGATAAAACGCCGCAATAAGCTCTCCTTGACCTATCATGGCGCCTCCAGGAGTAGCGTATCTTTTTCATCTCATCCTTCCTCAAATTTTGTCAGTGCTCACAGTCTATGGAGCTCTGAACGTTCTCAGTGGTTCAAAGCCCGTGTTTTCGACGTATTTGACATGGATATACCTTCTCGGAGCATTCTTTGCTCGGCCTTTATACCTGCTGCTACGCTCATGGTTTGCGAACATTCTAGATTCTCGGCGAGCGGTAGAGATGGGCGCCGTGCAACCTCCACTTAGTGAAGGAGAGCAGCTATGACACGGTTTCTGCAATTGTCAATAGTTTCCGTAGTGGCTACATCGGTACAAATGCCCTTTTTTCGCGCCACAGCAGAAGCTGAATTTTTTTTCCCCTCCACTTAGGTGATTGTTTCGTCGAATGGATCAAGCAATATGGATATACTTTTCGAATGAATATCTTTGGGGAAGCTCGTGTAGGTCGTTGAATATTCCGATGTTGGATTCACTCATTAATCGGACACTAGATAATGACGGTAGAGCCTCTACATATCAAAGTAACGCTATTCCTTTCAGTGGTTGCTCCTCATTCAACTTTCATTTCATTTCTTTTTTTCGTTTGAAGGCTATCCTGGCCACACAATTTGATCACTTCGAAAAAGGTGAGGTTTATAGCTTGTGCTTTAACGAGCAATGCTCACCTGTCCTTAGGCCCTTTTACTTTCAGCGTCCTGCATTCTTTGCTTGGTGAGCTTGCTCCTTCACAACCGGATTGCAAACGCTGCTGATCGATCTATCCTCTACAGGCCTAGGCGTATTTAACTCGGATGGTTTGTCTCTCACTGTATTAAGCTTCTCCAGTGCTAACACCCCAATACGACTGTCAGATGAAAGATGGAAGTAGGTGTTCTGCATGATTTCATGTCCTAGCCCTCATTCTCGTCGTTCCCCAGGTTCCATCGGAACATGGCTCGCCCATTTTTCACTAAAAACAGAATCAGCGACTTTGACAACTTTGAACGCCACGCTGAGGATACCATTTCTGTTATAAAGGCTCGTTTGGCGCAAGGATATCCTATTGATTTCCAGGTCGGGATTTTAAGCTTCATCAATGGCAGACTTTCTTACACATTGGTATAGGACGTTGTGGCTCGTTTCACCCTCGACTCTGCAACCGAATTTCTTTTCGGCAAAAGCGTCGGATCTCTTGGAGCCAATTTGCCTTACCCAGAAGGTTCACCCCTCGCTAAAGATCCGTCCATCCTGAATCACCCTTCAAACGTCTTTGTCCGCGCGTTCATGCAAGGTCAAATGCAAACAGCATTCCGGGGAAGATTTGGGAAGATGTGGCCTCTAACGGAATTTTGGTCGGATAAAGTACTACCACATCGTGAACAGGTGGATGAGTTTGTGAATCCGATTCTGATGGAAAGGCAGAAGAAGCATCTGGCGAAGGCAACTACGGAGAAAGCTGGGGACGATGGAGAGGAAGAGACGTTTTTGGATCATTTGATCAAGTTCACGGAAGGTAGGTACCGTTTTTTTGACCACAAACGGAGCTGGAGCTGAAAGATTTCCTATTCTTTCCACACAGACAAACAAACTATCAAGGACCAACTCGTTAACATCTTGGTCGCTGGAAGAGATACGGTACGATAGCTATCTTGTCTTTCGTGAACCGTAGCTGAACATCTTTCATAGACGGCGTCCCTCCTTACATTTTGCATCTATGTCCTCACTCAACGGCCAGAGATCACCGATAAACTTAGGCAGGAGGTTTTGGAAAAAGTTGGGGCCAACGCTCGTCCTACATACAAGGATCATCTCCGAGATGCAATATCTGCGCGCTTTTATCAATGGTATGGATTTCCGCTGTATTGGAGCATTCTATTCTGACCTTTGGACGCAATTAGAAACCCTTCGATTGTACCCAGCAGTACCTATAAATGGAAGGTCAGTCGGTTGGACATCTGCGATCTAGTCATGCTCATCCATATCATCGTAGAACGACCAGAGTGCCCGTCGTGTTTCCAAGTACGAATGGCCAGCCAGCATACTACATCCCGCAGGTGTCGAGTAAGGCATTGAGTTTTGACCGTTATATGTTCTTATCTGATATGTTCTATTCACTTTAGGTGCATGTATAGTGTGTTTTTAATGCATCGCCGAGAAGACCTTTGGGGACCAGATGGTAGATATCTACTACTGACCATCCATTTCAATGAATGTTCCTCTGACTTGCTCTTTATTGTAGCATTGGAATTCGACCCTGATCGCTTCCTTGACGAACGGCTTCACACCTACTTGACACCCAACCCGTTTCATCTTCCTCCCATTCAACGCTGGACCACGGATATGTCTGGGTCAACAGGTAAACCATTCAAATTGACCCTTGAGGCGTATTGTAATTGACTATCTTTCGTGTTCAGTTTGCGTATAATGAAACAGTCGTACTTCCTCATCAAATTCTTGCAATCATTCACCGACTTGCAGATGGCCTGGGATGTGCAACCCGAGTCTTCCAAGCCTCCTGCAGAATGGAGACCCTCACCTGGGACGACCAAGGGGCGAGACAAGGTTTCGCTGACGTCGCATCTGACAATGAGCGTGAAGGTAACTTTTCAAACTTGGCACCCTCTCAGCTTTCCGGATGCGCTGACGTTCGTTTCTTCATAGGAAGCGTTGTGGGTGAGGATGAAGGACTCAAGTCTAGTTGAAGCGGCCTGATGAACGGGCCTCAATCGGTATCCGACTCCTACATCTTTGTTCCTTCGGTAAGACGGCACCCGACATGTACAGAGTTGGAGGGCCGTAGACTCGTGATTTGTAAAGCCGCATTGGACTGTTTGGGTCGTACAAGTCAGTGTTCATGTTCTAGAAAGAGCCCAAATTAAGTTGAATTCCATGTACATCCTTCATCTTTAACCTCGTATGTGAACTGAGTTAAAGAATAAGAAACACACCTGTTCTTTCTCATCCACGCTCACAGACGCTCACAGCCTCAGTCTGCCTAAGTATGACTTCCCCAAGTTTCTTGCTGTGTAGGAATATTTATTCAAAAAAGGAAACGTGCACGAGTCGCACTTGAGGATGATTTTGTTCATATATCCTGTATTGGGTGGTAACGAAGAAGAGTTGGGTAGAGGGAAATTCATAGAGTTAGTAGTATCGAGTATTTGAGTATATCCGGTCATATCGATTTGATAGATGTAACGGTACCACCAAGACAGAGCCGCGAAAAATCCAGCGAGAGAAAGATGGAGATAGTATGACTAGAAGTCTAAGCGCCCAGCAGTTTCCGGCCCAGACCTCCGCGAAACATCTATGTTCAAACGTTCATGCTGGAAAACAGCAAATCGGCTTGCAAGCTTAAATTACTCAACCAAGCCTGCATCTTTTCCTTTTCCCAGACAATCTAATCCAAGTCCTCACCAGATATTTCATTTACCGACAAATGCATCGCAGGAGGACATAAAGAACAGATGTGCGCATGAACACAATAGTGTACAGCTTCTCTCATTTATTCTTTCCCTTCAGACTACGAGCTTGTACGGATATACCACCCAGATAAAGTAGGAGGCTCGATATCTTCCGAAGAAGCCCACGCTCGTTTTCAATCCATCGGTCATGCCTACAATGTCCTACGTGGAAAGTCAGCTACAAAAGAGTCCAGTTCTTCGCCTCGGGACGGACGGCATGAAGCTACCACAGCGGCTAGACGCGCTGCTTATATACGACGACATCGAGAACTCTATGAGGGGGGTGCTGTAGATGACAGATGGAAAGACCGAATCATCTTTTTTGGTCTGTTAGGAGTGAGCATGCTATTTTCATCCATTGGGCCACTAAAACCTTTTGATCAGGCTGCAATCTTGTTCGTAGCTCAGGCGGCTATGACTAGGCAAGTGGCTTTGGAAGAAGTCATGGACCGTACTCGAGTGTATCGCAATCACGTAGACGCGGAAATCAATAGCAGAAAACAAAAATTCAGAACTTCTGAAGATCCTCGCCTCTCTGAAGAGGAATCCAAGCGATAGAAACCTTATTATGAGCGACTACAAATCCACTAATATGTATATTATACCTATATCCAAGGGATTAGAGACTTGATAGACACAAATACAACCAACATTCGAAGCGCCACCCAAGTAAGTTAGGTATGTCCATAATCAACTAAAAGTATAAGCCCGTCCAGCCTTTTGACTTGACAATAATTTCATCCTTTCCATCCGTGTCTCCCACCCAATGTGTCCACGAGCCTCCGGCTGAGTATGGTTTGGCTCCTGTAGCAGTGAACGACGAGGAACCAAGGTTTATATTACCGTCAAACTCGGCAGCCTTATAATGCAAATACACATCGGCGCGCATTGCAGAAGTGTGAAGGCTCTTGATAGGACGATGGGCGAATACTTTGTCATTTTCAAAGAACAGGTCTGTGCGACCTGCACCTGAGTAAGTCTGGAGAGTGACCTGTGAAGGATTTTCTGGGTCGGCGGGAGCGGTCGGATGAACATGAACGTTCATGACACCGTCACCGCGCTGGGTAGCGATGCTAGTCCGATTCACAATCGAGGCTTGCCCTACGAGCCATCCTCGATAAACTTCCAAAGACAGACTTGTGGAGCGGAGGTTCTGGGATGACTCGAGAATATTCATTTGGCTCATGGCGTAAAGGGTAACATACGTTTCCTCCAGATCGAGGTGGGCCTCGGGATCGAATTTGACATGTGCAGGCAGCATGGGAAGCGACATGAAGTTTCTTCAACGCTCTGGGGATGTACATAACTACATCGTAGCGCACGCATGAAGACGAGTCGCGTGGATAACGGGGTGTACCAATGACGAGACGGCTGGTCGAATCAGGGCCTGGCTTTAGTCCGGGATACGTCAAATCAATCTGGTCTACCATAGACATGTCGTTTGATCTGATGGTAAACTTGTACTGGACTTCATCAATATCGGCGGCTGCTTCAGTTACTGTAATAGTTCCAACAGCGCTGCCGCCAATGTCAATGGAATGATCTTTCCTCTGGCCAATAGGAATGGAAAGGGTTGTTTCACCGCCATTGTAGAGATAGGAGGCATCATCCATGCATCCAAGTGATTCGCTGAAGACAGGCATTCCCTCCAGCCCAGTAATTGCCGGCTGCAAATATGGGTTACTTTGGCAGATAGTAGATCAAGGGAGAATGACATACGCCGATGGCCCACATTATGAGCTTTCCTGCGGATATAATGAAGAAAATGGCGACAACAATTGCAATAGCTTTGCAGAACAGACCGCAGCTGAGAATATATGCGTGAGAGCCCGAGTTGTCGAAATCGTACTACACTCACTTTAACCAACGCCGTTTTATCGTCCGCTTCATCGTCCGGGTATTAAGCAAGCCCTCCTCCTCTTCAAGGTCTTTGTCTTGATATCCGGAGGGAGTATGCACTGGCAGCGTCACTCTTCCTTCCTCGGTGGAAACTTTGTTATCTGGCGGCTGTTTAGCACAGAGCAGTACGATTCCTGAAGGTAACTCACAGCCAGCAAGGTGCCCCTTCTTTAAAGCACCCATGGTTGCCCCAACCATCCCCGTGAATGAAAATCCGCTATTTGATTGAGGAGCCATTGTGAAAGGGGAAGAGTACCGGGTCTAAGGAGAAGGATGGGAAAGGATGGAGGGAATGTGAGAGCCTTACTTGAAGTAAGCGCGTCCTTGAGACAGGGAGATTTAGTGAAACCAAGGAGTATGATTTATATACTCCCTATTCAGGCACTCTCTCCAGGTCCGTATCGAGCAATGTACGACGATGATCGGGGTCCTGCGAAAAAACCCACGTAGCTGGGTAGTTGTCCACTGTCTGAGAGTGAAATTGAAGTTCAGTCCGAATCAGGTAAGTCCATTAAGCCGCCCACACTGCATTCTAGACAGCTGTCGCGACCGCATCGGTTTCTACTTTTTATTGCTCATTAACTGCGGTTTTTTCAGACCTTTCGAGCATCCTTGGTGTAAAATTATGCATTTCATTGGTCGAGGAGAAGGGAAGGATTTGTGGTACATGTGAAAAACAAATCATTGACTATAACATACTTTCAACTCGATGACCGTGATTGGCTCCTAAATTGACTCTCATGCCAATGTTCCCTAGAAATGCACATTTTGAGCCTCCAATAGCTTGCGCAGGAATAAGAAATTTACCATAGGATCCCATGGTGGCAGAATCTTCGCATTTCCGCCCTCATAGACGGCAACAAGGTCCTTCGGCGCAAGACTCTTTGGCACGACCACTTGATACACAAATCTAAATTTGACGTGGCCATCAGCATACGTTTATACTTTATACGTGGCATACACAGCCACTAGTAGTAAACACTCATTAAACCAGTCATCGGTCATCACAAAATACCCCTTGTTCCCGGGTGTTTCGCCCCAAGAGTTCTCGACTTTGTACCTGATAGGTTTACCATTCGCGTCAAGATGGACACCGGAGATTACCTGAGATACAATGAAAGGATTTCAGTCTGACAGTAGACTGTGCGGGTAGCCAGAAATATACCATTGCATGAGTCATGGCCGACTCGTTGATCTCAAGACGCTGAGCCTTTGTGAGGCCGAGAGTAATTGAAAATGTTTGCTCAAACTCGTAAAGCGTAGTGTCCATGAGCCCAAGGTTCCTTTCGGATGATTTGCCGACATCACATCCAAAGAAAACGGGAACGCCAGCTTTGACCATCTGAGATATTGTTAGTCATGATCAGTTAAGTACCATGAGCTATATATCTCACCTTTACGACTGCAGCCTTCATGTTCTCAATTTCCGTGTTAACATCTACGCAAAATACATGGTCAGCGCCTTTCGTTCGAACAAAAAGACAACTTACAAAGTATCGGTCGACCTCCCCAGATGTTGCCCAACTTATCGATGGTGATCAATTGAGAGTATTCATTTCGGGGGTCATTGATAAGAGAGAACGAGTCTTTTGCCTACAGATCCTGTCAATTTTGGAATGTTAGTGTTGGATAAGCACTTACAGGATAAGGCTTTGCTGCAAAAGTCTTGTAGTAGTCGAGGGGCGTTCCTTCCCAGCTTCCGAACTTGCCGTTTTCATCGTAATAGTCCCATGTAAACGATGCATTCGGCAAAGGAGGAACACCTAAGCTTGCAGTCATTATTGTGTAGATTTCCTTCATAAGTTTCTCTTTCTCCGCTCGAACAGCTGATACAGCAGCCTGAGCAGAGACTCCAGCGGCCTTGAGGTCCACAGTCATCTTCCTGAGAATGAGTGCGTTTTCCCTTAACTTTGTCTTCAACAAAGTGTTTAGTGGGGACGAAGAAGAAGATGAGAAGGATTCTGGGTACACAGTTTGGGGGACAATGCCGTAGGTTTCAATGAGATTGACTGCCATATCCCATTGGCCTCCGTCAGAGATCTGTGGATAAATGCTCTATCAATCCAAGAAACCTGCCGCTAGCTGTCGAATGCCTTACCAGGTCACCAGAAAGGTGGTTCACTACTCTGTCATCAACAGGAAGTTCCGCGTTCTCAATCATCAGCTCAAGATAATAGTTGGATTTGTTGAGCTTGTCCCAGAAGAACAAGTAAGACTATTTGGAACATTAAGATGATATTATGAACAGAAAACAATTGACTAATCACCTGAGATAGCTGGAATTCCTTGAGCTTGAGTTTCTTCATGATATCGTATCGAAGTACGTTGGTTGTGGCGAACAGCCAGCAACGACCACTGCTCTTCTGGTTAGTAATGGGACCACTCTTAAAGTCGATCTCATGGTTGAAGATATGAGTGGTCGCGACCGTGGCTTTCCTCGAGACGAGTGCATCGCGGATGTCGGAATGAGAAAGGACTGTACGAGCCAGTTGTGCCTTTGGGTCATGGGAAATGTCTGATTCCCATGAGGATACGTTCTGCAACGACAGAGAGCCGTTCAATGAAGCGGGAGCCGACAGAGATAAGGTGGAGAAAGCGGAGGTTGCCTCTTGAAGAGTCTGTTTCTCGTTCTCTGCATGCTGAGGAGCAACTGGCTTTGACTGAGAAGAACCCATGGGTGAGATGGTAGTAGGAGGAGAGACGCAGGAACGCACGAAAGTATCCGTTGTTCGCTTGCCTTATCGTAGCGGTATGTATAGATTTGGTATACTTAGACGCACAAGCTTGAGAAGTCGTTATCGCAAATAGGTTATAAATTAGTGTTGATTACTTCAACATTGCGCCATACTCGTACCAATGAGCTGTATAACCTTAAGGGCTTAGAGCGCGTTAGTTTGGAAGAGATTTCGGAGAACAGGTTCAGTCCGGCAGGCAAAGCTTATCGACGGGTTTCAACATCAGCTCATGTGGACCATCTTTCTGCTATTCTACCGCCGAGTACCTGGATAGATTTTTGGTCGTGTCCCAACTTTTCCTTAATATTCTCACCTCTCATGAAGAAAATGGTCTGCCCTTCGACATCGCTTACTATTCAAATATCCACGTACTTGCTTTTGCCCACTTGTACTTGAATGCAGGCTCAAAAACTATAGGTGGAAGGACGCGAAAGATATACTAGGTATCAAATGCAGAAATGTCGCCAACGACGTCTGTTTCGCATGTCATTTTCTGTGCATTTGGATAATTTGCCGTCGACCTTGCTCTCAACTGTTCGTAAGTAGGCCTCTTCGGTGATTTCAGCACTTCAAGACTTACTACGTATGCTATCTGTATCAGTGGGCTTAACCTGGACCAATAAAGGCTTTTGACGCGTTCATCCTTAATGAAGCAGGCGCTTGGTTGCCTCACCAAAAATGCAATATACCTTCAATGGAGATTGATTCTTGACTTTCTCGTCGAAGTTCATCCCAGATTTCCGGTCGTAGTCTAGCAAGAGGGCCTGTTTTCTGGATAGTGCACTGTTCAATGTCTTCGACAGACCAGCAACTGAGGTTTAGCCACAGCGCACGATATCAAGAAGGGCTTCTCGCGCTGCATATCCACCTTGCCCTAGCGTTTACATATCGCTCTAGGATCGATTATCATTCGCTCGTATTCAATTGTATTTCGTTCTTGTTGATGAAGTCCTTTGCAGATGGTTTTTCCATCCCGTTCTTCTCCTAGTCCCATTCTCTGGATGTAACAGCATCACTGTATGATGGTTCTCGTCCTACATGGTGGTTACTCTCTCCCTTCCAAAGATTGAGAAGCCCTGGAACCAAGACCTAGCTCTAGGTCGTAGGTTGTCGAGAGCATTCAACAAGCCCAAGATGCACAGTGGACGAAGGAGGACCCTTCTGAAAATGAAAAGAGGGATTAAGGATAGTTGCTGTTTCATATCTCTACATAGAGTCCGTGATGTTCGCAACGTTAACCAGAAGCGCAGTCCGAGCAGCAGTAAACTAATTATGAGGATAATCATATATACGTGCATTCAAATCATTCAAATGGGTTCGTTCGTCCGCCCTGGGAAGAAAGATTAGCAGTAGTTTAGGATGAGGTTCAACTCGAGAGCATACCTGATTATCAACGTCACGATCTTCTCCACAACCACATAACCACTCATGCCACCATCGCACCTCTCTCTCAGGTTCCTCTTGGTGCCGAGGTGCGCCACCAATGGAAGGAGAAGGGACTGCGCCGGGGGGAACGTCAACAGGCGGCGGGGGAGTTTTCGGAGGAGGGAGATCTAGTGGTTTAGGCGGAGGATGATTTCGAGAAAAGGATAATGATTTGGCAAGTAAGGTTGGACGTTCTGGGGTGGGAGCAACAACAGAAAGGCCTGGTTCATTCGACAGAGGCTCGGACGGACTCATTACAGCTGTGGCCTGCTGTGAGTCTGCAAAAGGTGAGACAGGATTGGCGAAAGGGTCCTCTGTCTCGTCCGCATTTGGACGCAGGGGAGAAGCCAACGGAGAGTGTGAAGGGGAAGGGCCCGGTGTTGTTACAAAATTGTCCATAGGTAGATGCTCAATGGAATCTTCAGAACCAAGAGCTGCATGTTTCCCCAAGTCTCGCTGCCGATGACTTGACGTTTGCCATAATGAACCCCAACCTGCGTCTGAAGGGGATGTCTGGGATGGCTTAATAGATTCTCGTGCAGCTTTTCGTTTCTGCATTTCATTGGCCTGCCAGCGCCTTAGATTCTGTGCAGAAATTCTATTGAGTATTTTTGTCAATGTGAAAAGTAACTCGTACCTCTTCAATTCGTCGAGTCTCCGCATCTTGGTCAGTAGTTGGCGGGTAAACACCAGAATCCGGGACTTCAAATTCTGCTTCATCGGACATTTCTCCGTCCAATGAATATCCATTCTCCTGCTGTGTCTGCCTCTGTTTCCCTTTACTTGACGACGCTCTCGGTGCATGCTCGTCGCCATCTTCCCAAATTCTTCGAGCACCAAGGTCCTCGTCGTCTGATGGAGAAGAAGCAGGAGGATTATCATCTGGTGTAATAGTATCCATTGAGGATTGGGAAGATATAGAGGTCATCGCAAGGTCAGTCTCGCCACTGAGCGACGGTAGTAGTACAACTCAAGAGAACATCTGACAGTTCCGTGGTGTGTCGTCATTCTTAGTAATCAGGCAAATATTTTCTACAAGTCCAAAAATTGTCCAAAATTGTCCAAGAATTACAAATAGATTAGTATGAGCTAAAATCGTCCGTCGTATCGTTGAGACTGAACTGGTTGGTGCATTATGTCCTCAATCTCGTCCAAATTTCCGTCTTCCGCAACGTAGTTCCGTAGTCCTGACATCCTAGTAGGTGTCGCCGATTGCATAATAGGAACATGAGAATCGTCCGAGTAGTTACCACCATACATCGTGCTGCGAGCACTATTTCCAGCGGGCAGGGATAGAATTGACGTCCGGGCTGTCTCCCGCATCTGAGATAGATTTTGATGGAAAGAGTTCTGCGAGGATGTTTTGTGAGGTTTGATTGAATCGAAAGAATTCCGAAAACTTGCCTGTTCGCGCCAGTACTGCAATCGTTTTTCTCGTTCTGCATCGCGTTGTTTACGATGCAAGCAGAAGAGTCCGATGAGTGTACCGAATATGCCTACGTAAAGTCAAGCTTTTAAGAACCGAAATCAAAAGCTTGGCTACTAACCTCCAAATATCCCTATGGACACGACAGCGTACACCCAAGTACCGAGATGTTTATCCAAGGCCTGGTCGGGTCCACAAACCCCTGACGCCATGCAATTCCACGTCGAGCATCTATGGTTTCAGCACGTAAACACGGGAAATAAAAAAGGAGGCTGGAAGGAAACAAACTCTTTATCAGCGTCGCAAGAGTCACCCAAGCGTTTCTCTTGTAAACATTGAAGCGATTGTGAGTCACAGTAGAGGCCAACCTGACAATTGCCACTGAGGGGTTTAATGAGTATTTGGACGAGTTGCGAGAATCGGTAACGTACCGCGACACAACGTCAATAAACTCGCCACCATTAGGTGTGTAACCAATGAATGCCGTGTTTTGGACTATGCAAGGCTGATTCTCCGTTACATTTGTCCACCTGGAAGACGATTATAAGGCGGATACGAGCAAACAAGGCTGTGGATACCGACATGCAAACGTTGTTGAGGCAAATAGACCCATTAACGTTTAGACCACGATGAGTGGTGTCCCGTAGCTCCATATAGTTTGGTGGGCCTTGACATTGGTCTGCAGAATGGAACTGAGAATCAGATTATGGTCGCCAAAGTGAAGAAATTGCAGCCCTCACCGTCTCTATTCATTTGACAAGCACTTCCGACCGGCATAACATCTTGACAAGCGTCCATTTCGTCTGGACAAAATTGACCAATAGAGCATTTTGGAGGAAAGGTACTTGTATTCTGATATCCGAATGGAAAATCGTCCTTTCTGCAGCCTCGATGCGCACAAGTACTGTTCGACGCGCAATAGGTTACTGAATTGCAGTCAGTGTAGAATTGGTACGTTCCGACTTGAAGGCGATTATCGGCAAGTTTGCAGGAATCTCCAAAGTTAGCGCTTCCTGCGGAGACTACAGAGAGCCATGAGAGGGAAATGATTGTAATTGGTAGGAGTTCGAGCATTCCTGGAGGAACAAGTGGTGGTGGTACTGGTTGAAGGATGATTTAGCGTTTTACGTCAACCTCGATCGGCTCGTCGCGTACTATGTAATCGCAGGGCCTTGTTCGGGATTCATCTAGTATGTATTCGTAGAAAAGAGATTTAGAAAGGCAATATACAGATATTTGATACAAATAATTCTATGTAGCATGCAATACGATTAGGAGTAAGGAATGTAAAGTGTCCAATGACTGTTGCGTAAGATGCTATGTATGCGCGAAACATTGAAGCAAAGCATATACTAATAAATCATGCAAATCGCAGATCAATTGCTCGAGTGCTCTTCGGACGTTCTAGGTAACGTGCTATCAAACGGAGGAGAGTGATCTAGGGCCGACGAATCTGTCGGTGTATGTAGAGGGGTAAAAGACCAGCGACGAGGTAGCACAGAGCCAAATGTTGTTGACTCTGAATCTCGCTGGCGAGTGCTAGAATAGTCTATCGTTGCTGTAGGTGTTGACGGAGAATACGGCTGATTGATCTCGGGGTCGAGAGGTACATTCCTTTCCGGAGTAGGATTTCTCGGTCGTCCAAACAAATCGCTGTAAGAGGAATCGTCTGACGGTGAAGTCGCGGTCTTCTCTTCGAACATGGTGTTGGAGGACATTTGGGTAGAAGAGCGTCGAGAGTATCATCACGGCGCTTCCATAACCGCTGAATGCCAGAGTGGAGCACCAGGTTAAAGATCACGATGAGGATGGTCACCGAGTAGATGACAGCAATGACCAGGCCTATGGCAAAACGCGGAATGGGCTTAACGCCGATACTCGTGACAAACGCGATCATTAACCCTGTGCAAACGACGCGAACGATACCCAGGAAGGATGAAAAGACATCAGCGCCACGGGTTTTGTGAGGGCGCAGCACAAGTACACCGCCAACTAGAGCAATCTCGAGAAGGAGTACGAGAATAGCTTGTGCCATTCCACTCGATTGCGCGAACGATATGAAGATTGCTTTGAGGAATACGCCGACAAGCACCAGGAAGGAAAGAATAATATCGCGTTGGACGGTATTGCGCGTAGAGGGGGCCGTAAGAGCCAAGGAGTACGGGATCAGTGTGCAACACTGAGGGTTCAGATCGTCGGACAGAACGAATGACAACAAAGCATGGGTAAATGATGGCTCCCATGATAGCCAGGAAGGAAAACACGGAGAAGAGAGTCGAAAGCCAAGAGTCTTTGAGCGTCCACTGGAAAAACGCAAAAATAATAATGGGCGTAGACATTATCAGGCACTAAAAGGAAATGTTAGGGAAAAAAAACTCGAGCGAAGAAGTTTCAAGACTTGCCAGGCGAAGGGTCCAAGAACGAATCCAGGAGGGATATGTATGTCTAAGCTGTAAGCGTTGATCTTCGCGGCCAAGACGATATCGTTCCATGGCAAAAATCGATGCCCATGCCACACCAAAGACGAACAACGCAATAGCAATCAGCATGAGCGTGCACAGGAACACGGTCATAAAGGAGTTTGCGGCCGAAATGTTCATCGAGGACACAAAGATGGAAAGGCCTTCTGACAGGACATTGCCTGATTCAGGAGTGACTACCACCACATCGCGCTGCTGCAAGGTGGTAGAGTTCAAACTCCTCGAGGCTATGCTGTATAGACTGGAGAGCCCTCCTGAACTCGATGAATCAAGTTGTGAATTGAAAGGACTAAGTTGACGGTCCACAAAAGCTACTGCAGAGCCGGTGGTGGAGTTGGCAAGGCCACCACCGGTCAGAGCTCGCATATTATTAATAGCCCCTTGCAGGCGATCTCCACCGGAAGAAAACAGCGACAATGCCCATGCAAAGTTGAGTGCATACGACCTGTAAACCACGGGGTAGTCGAGGTTGAGCATGGCCGAAGTGGCGATGCTCTGGAATAGTGCTATCATGTCGAGGAAACGGTATGGAAGTATGGCAGTCGGGGAAAGGGACTGCCACATTGACACGAGGAGAGTGAAAATCGTGATACCTCCGAGAGTCCACTCGACGGATTTTTGATGTGTGGACAGACCGTTGGACAAGGTGGCTTGGACACAGGCTTTGACGTCGCCCGTGCCAACCTCAACTAGAGTAAGCTGCGCGTAGCCTTCGAGATCGGGAACTTTGAAAGCAATACCAGGGATTTTTACTTTGCTGCTGAAGGCGTCTGGAAGGGAGATTGAGTCTGAACCAGTAAAGTTGTACTCTGGTAAGGGGCAGAGAGCTCCGCCAAGGATTCCGCAGAGATCAATTGTAATGTTCACTGGGACAAGTCCAAAGACATTCACGAGCAAACTCGCTGTGACATTGACATTTGCTTCCTGGAAAGACATTAGTTGTGTGTAGAGAAAACATATCACATCACGTACGACGCTTTCGGCAGATATATTAAAGGATACGGATTGGTTTGCGGCGAAATATTCGAGATCGAACTGTTGAATTAACAGAGTTTCTGGTGGAGCGCAATATGTTACAGAGGAGGTAACTGCAAGAGTGGTCAGTAAAGCGAGAAGAAGAGAAGAAAGGATATTCACATAGAGAGCCTTCTATTGCATGAGAGAATATAGCTAGAGAGAAGATCGTGAAAGCAATTGCTCGCAGCCTGGCGAGGATAGAAGACATGATGACCGTAATAGAGAGAGACAAGGAGCGTGTGTCCTGAGGGGAGGAGAATATTAGTGAAATTAAAAGCATTGTACAAGCGTGCTATTGTTCTGCTTACGGAAAGCTGCTATTGTTCTCGGTCAAAAGTGTCTTTGTCCTGGCCAGAATTCTATACAATAAGAACAATGAGGTCTATGTTGGGAGCGGGATCTAAGCCTTATAGTGAACGGAGGACTCCACTGACAGGAAGGAGCGCGAAATATCTGACGCTGACCGATCCGCTGCGGACAGGTAAAATATCGAATTTGGATGATGTAAGCGCCCGAGCTTTTACAACCGTACACCCGAATTTTACCGACCACCAGAATGATGCTGCTCGCGTCTTCAGCTCGTTCTTCAGCATTTGCCTCTATCTCTGGTCGTCGCGCTGCTTCGGCTATTGCCTCTAAATATTCCAATGCCGTTTACAATGCTGCTCTAGCAAAATCACCACAGACTCTGGCCAAGGTCCACGCAGAACTTGCCACCTTTTCCTCCACTCTTAAACAAAGCAAGGACATTGATGCTTTTGTTCACAACCCAACCCTGTCCGCGAGAGACAGAGCAGCAGGTCTTGCTTCTGTTTTCAAAACTATCGAGGGTGCTGGCTCAAAGAAGGAGCCCGTTTCCGACATCACCAAGAACCTGCTCACAGTCTTGTCCGACAATGGAAGACTGGCAGAGGTCAACGGTGTAGTGGAAGGTTTCAACGAGCTCGTTTCTCAGTACAACGGAGAGCTTAATGTTACCGTGACTTCTGCCGCTCCGCTTTCCAAGGACATTCTGTCGCGCCTCGAATCGTCTCTGAAGCAATCGCAGACCGCTCAAAAGGCAAAAACGGTAAAAGTCACCAACAAAGTCTGTCCTTTCATTATTCCGTTTCTTTTGCTGTTCTCATATTCATACTAGGTCAATCCCTCTGTCCTTGCTGGTATCGTTGTTGACTTTGGTGACAAAACCATCGACCTTAGCGCCCAGTCGCGCGTTACAAAGCTCAACGCCGCTTTGCAACGTATGTCGCTGTTCTTTTTCTTCTGACTTGTTCTGATATTCCTCTCCACAGTGTCCGTCTGATCGAGAATGTAACGAGGCAAAAGTCTGATACCACTGGATCGTTATAGCGATTGTATTAAATTACAAAAATCCCTTTTTTAGACAGCAGTCACAGCCCAGTCCCTGCTTTCGCCTCCGTTGTGGCGAATAATGCACCAAATGTCACCCTCATTGTGGCTGAAAATACGTCTTTACTCCGCCAACTCGTCCACGCGCGCAAGGCACTCCTTCCATTGTTGTGGATCGACGGAGGATCTTGGACAGTAGCAGGTACTTTGAGGTTTTATTAGGCTACTCCGTGATTGCGCTACTGAATAGCATGAGTCACTTCTTCCGGCTTAGACCTCCTTGAGACCAGGAGGACGCTTCTTGAATTATGCCAACTCCCTCCCCAGTTCAAGGTTAAATTCTAATTCTAATTAGGTTCGCTCTCAGGCAGGGCGTATGTAGATATGAATGGAGAAGTGATCGGAAGGGTCTATTCACGAACCTCGGTCAGTGTGCAGGAATCGCCTCCATTTATTAACCGAACAAGAAAAATATCCTTTCAGGCGTATGGTGCTTGGATACAAGCGCGCAAGATATCCCAGATAGGAATAGAAATCCATATACGTCGCATATACATTGCATATATGGCAATAACGATAACTATGATCTACGAAAAGAGTTCCGAATTCGTAGGCCTATGTTCGTACCAGCAGAAGCGACCCTTCAAGCCAGCTCATAAGGACGTGTCCTGGGCCCAAGGAGACTTTCTAAAAGAATTTACATTCCCTGGTTTGGGCAACTGCTGTAAAGGATTTTTTTTCGCGGAGGATGAAAGAAAATCCTACTTGCTTATCAACTAGATCTCGTCACCGCCCGGTTTTCAGCGGAAATGTTAGCAGCCTCATGCACTCATATATGAGTGAACCTCGAAATTCCCCACCCACTGACGTACCGTCTTTGTATCCTGTCTTCTTCCATCTCGCTATCCGACTCGCCAGGATGGAAGCACTTCTTCCCTTGACTAAAATACCATGCATCCTCCTTGCTACGATCGGTCTGCAGATTACTGCAACACCTCCACATCCACCGCCGGCCAAGAGCGAAGAGGCACCGTCTACGAGCTGGGAAGTCGTCGTAAAGCAGAGAGGCGGCCCAGTGGTGATCAAGGCAAGTTTAACCCTCGATATGTTGAACATAAGAAGCAATAGATCTGACCTGGTCGCTTTTTGTAGCTCATCTGTTGGTTCGCTGCCTTGGCAGAAATATTACTCATCTGTGCGCAGACCCTGGGATATCAAACGTTCGCGAAGAGTGTTTTGAATGTTCTTGGCTTGCGACAAGCTTCGGACGCCTCATTGTATCCTTCGCCGATGTTTCTTCTAGGGACTTTCCTTGCCGCTGCGGGAGGTTCCATCCGCTATTGCTGTTATCGGGAGTTGGGCCACCTGTTCACCTTTGAGATGAGCATCATGAAGGAGCATAAACTCATAACGACTGGCCCATATGGGATCGTTAGACATCCAGCGTACACAGGGGTTTTATGCACTATCATTGGTATTGTACTCTTGCATGGGTCTTCGGTAGGTTGTTAGAGACTGTGGTTCGAGTCACTGTATAGACACTGAGTACATTTACCCACAGGGATCTTGGCTGATAGAAGGCGGCGTCCTGGACTTGCTTGTAGGACAAGTCGCAGCCTTCATTTTCTTCGGGACCACTAGTCTTATTATAGTCGGCCTTTTGAAGCGCATTCCAAAGGAAGAGGAGGCACTAGCGGATAAATTCGGTGCAGAGTGGAAGGAATGGGCGCAGAGAGTGCCATTCAGGCTGTTCTGGGGTGTCTATTAGGTATTAGGAGAGTAGCGATGATCAGCTTTGACATCCGAAATAGGTGTCTGTAAATTTCATTCTTGGTCAAAATACAAATAAACCACACTGTACCTGTGCATAGCATATTATAGCGCATATATTGATGTTCTTGTCGTCGAGGGAAATAGATCAGTTCTCGGATTGTCGCTTGTCGGAAAGCTTCGAGAACGAAACCATCACGTGCGCGTCATTTAACAGTGCATTTTAAACCGTTCAACTTGAACGTCCACCATGGCTGCTCTCACTGCCTCTCCATACTTTTCGCATCCTTGGTTCGACAAACCCACGATGAAAAGAAGACGTTCTTCGTCCTCAGAGGACGATGCTCCATTATCACCAGCCAGCAGTAAACGGCGGAGAGTTAAAGCGCTCGAACGAGGATTCTCTAATCTCACTCTGCAACATCTACAGCCTACCTCTTCGTTAGCTGTCGCTTCTCCTGTCTCCGTTTCGTCTCCTCCCTCTGCTTTCCCATCATCTCCGCCCAACGATTTCGACATAACTGCAATGGAAGTAGATTATGATTCATCCTCAATGCTACCATTTATACAGCCTGATTCTGTTGAGGAGCCTCATTCATCTACGCCGCCAGAACAAGTTCCGGAGATACGCATGAAGGGGTCGTCGTGGTACGAGCCTGAACCAGACCGTGAGTCCTCTTTGGTGTCTTCTCAGCCATCACACCAGGACTCTAAAAAATCTCGGTTCACAGGTATCGTTGTCACGGATTTGGACTCGTCGGAGGATGAAGAGGAATCCGAACCATTACATCCAGTTATATCACCCGCGTTACTCGAACGTATTCGACGACGCGAGCTGTCGGTTCCAGTACCTGAACTTTCTCTACAAAATCAGCAGGCGCTCGTCCTGTATCGGCCACTGAACCGGCCTTCAACCACGGCGGAGGAAGAGGAGAAAGAGCCCAAATTGGATGTCGCAGTTTTGAATTCGGCGGAAGTGGAGATGATGGACATTGAACAATAATAATGTGATATTGTCTTTTGGAAGGAATCATCAATTTCTAAACCGCAATGTATACACCTATAGTACAATCAAAGCAATAATCATAACTTGTGGAACGCAACGCACAGAGATAAGCCCTGAGAGAAATAGAAGAAACAAACATAAGAGTTGCGATAGCGATATACTAAATAAACGAGAAATAAGTCTTTTTTTTCATCGAGGTGCGCCGTATTGCACAATGTCTTCTGGACGCCTGGGGGGCTCTGTAGGGTATAGACCTTCTGTGTAGTTGATCTGGGAATGATGATGCCTCGCATGTGCGTGCGGATGTGGAACATGATGCATCTGTATGCGGGAAGGATACGGAGATGTAAGGGTAACCGGAGCTGAATTTGTGGTTCCCTTTGATATCTGAACGTGCGACTGAGAGAGAGGGTGCTGGTGTGGGTGTGGGTGTGGTTGTTGGTGCTGGTGCTGATGTTGGTGCTGATGCTGATGTTGGTGCTGGTGCTGGTGCTGGGAGTGGGGAAGTTGGTGTTGTTGCTGATGATGACGGCGTTGTTGCTGCTGCTGCTGCTGAATATACATTGCCTGAGGAGAAACAGCAATGGGAACAGGCATATGCTGCATCTGATTTATGGGAGGCGATGGGAGAGGAAGATGGGAAAGATTTAAGATGCTGATGGGATCGGGAGGGTTATTGGAAGAGGTATCATCGTGGGAATGCATATGCTGAGGTTGCAGCTGGGAGGGAGACTGTGGCTTGTCTACAGGTGGAGAATGCTCGTCGTCTGGCATTTCTTCGTCATTGTCCGGGACATTTGACGGCCCAGCTTCTCCCTCTTGACCAGCTTTCTGAGCAGCAATCTCCTCCGCGGTAAGAAATCGGCCACCAGGACCTCTAGGACGCCTCATCGCATGTTTGTGGCGAGATTCATGAAGATAAGGCTATTGGAAAAGATGAGAGGAAAAGTAGAAAATGGAGTACAGAAAATATACCTTTCGTTGACGTGATAGACGATGAACTTCTTCAAGACGCGCTCTGGCTACGCGACGCTTCAAGATTCGAAAATATTGCTTTGCATTGACATACAAAGGCTCTTCGTCGACATGAGGTGATGCAGCGGGCTCTGGAGGATTTATAAAAGCCGGTTGTTCAAAGTTGGGAGTGTAATACTCGTCGAGGTGATAGGAAGGTGAAAAGAGATCAGCTTGCTGCATCGCGAGTCTTAGCCAATCGCAGCGAGAGACAACAATCCAAGCCGACACTCGACCCTGATAAGCAAGCCGCCAGAAACTTTTACGTAAGTTTGGGCGCCCATTGCATCTTATCTCTTCAGCGCCAATACGATTCACAGTGGCAACTCTGAAATGTTGTGTTGAAATATGCCTTCCAAAATCGTCAGTATGCATTGAGATATGATATACTGCAAAGTTAGAATCCGATCCATAAAAGTCTTTCAGTACCTGCCGAGCACAAGTACTGCATAGCTAAGCCGTCGCCGATGCGTCGGCCGGGACCACGTGGTCAATGCAAATCAGTCAACAATGGCGCACGCGTTTACTCCTTAGCACTCATGGACGCCAAGTTGAAATCCCTCAAGGTCGTTGACCTCAAGCAGATCCTTTCCAAAGCTGGCGTATCTGCTCCAGCAAAGGCAAACAAATCCGACCTCATCTCCAAAATTCTTGCTAGCCAAGAGGCTATTGACGCATACAACGCTCAATATCCTTCTGAAACTCCCAACGATGATCTTGTGCGTTGAATTCTGCTGTTGTCGCCGTATTTTGCTTATCTTTTATGGTAGCTTGCTCCACCAGAAGAGTATGCCTCCTGTTTCTATTCACAGCATTCTCTTATTTATCTTTCTCCACTAGCCTTGACTGGAACGCAGATGAAGTTCCCTCTTCTAAAGTAGAAGAGCCTGCAAAACCTGCAGCTGAGCCAGTGCGTGTTTCTCAGCCTTTCGCCATACCTAGTCTCATATCTTTCAAAGGCTGCACCTACCGCAACGGAGCCGCAGCCTACCATAGAGCCTGAAAAGGCCGCTGACACGACCGAGTCTGCAACCACAACAGAGGATGCTGAATTGGAGAAACGCAGGCAACGAGCTGCCAGATTCGGCATCCCGTTAGTCGAATCCAAACCCAAGCGAACTCCGGCTGCCGCAAAGAAAACTGCTCCGCCGAACGATGTGAGCATCTTCCATATTTTCAGCCTGGCCTTGGACTGATGCTCTTGTTAGAATCCCGATAAACTCAAAGCACGGGCTGACCGTTTTGGTACAAAATCTCCAGCAGCAGGAGAAACTTCACCTGGGTCAAAACGGAAACGTGCTTCGCTTCCTGCCGTTGAGGTTGACCCTGAGGAATTAGAGAGGCGACGGAAAAGAGCAGAGCGGTTTGGAGCGAGTTTGAAACCTGTAGTGAGTTTTGGCTCCTTTTGCTGAAATTCTTCCTGACATTGTTCTCTAGTCTTAATTGTTTAATTTTATGGAATACTTGTATCAATCCCGACATAAAGTCGTTATTTGTATCTCTGGATTTGTTAGTAGCTGTAGTGCTATTTCTGATTTGTGTCGGAAGGACTCCGCTTTGATCCCGACTATTGGCCGGTGCGAACAAGATATGAATACCATGCGAGCTCTTTGAGCTCGCTTGCCTACTCCCACATATGGAAAAGCAACCATTGCTGCCTCCTCCTGCATCTCCCAGTTCCAAATATGTGCTGGTCATCCATGGAGGCGCTGGAACAATGTCTAAGAAGAACAGTACCGAAGCCCAACTAAAAGTTTATCATGCCGGTCTGCGCGCAGCTTTGGATACCGGTTACAAGGTTCTGAAGGAAGGGGGAGAGGCGATGGATGCATCGATTGCTGCTGTCTCTGCTCTTGAAGGTTATCATCAGACTATTCACTAGGCTTATAATGCTAATGCTTTCCAAGATAACATTCTATTCAACTCTGGGAGAGGTGCAGTGTTCAACACAGCTGGAAAGGTGAATGAATCGTTCCTTGTAAGATGAACAAAGGATTGACCATTCACAGAATGAATTAGAAGCTTCCTTAATGTTATCAAAGCCTCCTGCCTCGCATCCCGGGATTCCTTCTTCACGCCGGGGATTCGGTCTGACTCTCTTGACACACATCCGCAACCCTTCACAGCTCGCCCGTCTGCTCTATCTGACACCTTCCGCAGCCCCGCACGCGTTTCTCTCCGGCTCAAACGCGGAAAGTATCGCAGAAGCTTTAGGAATGGATCTTGTCGATCCGTCATACTTTTTCTCCGAAGCACGATGGAAGGAACATCGACGTGGAATGGGGCTTCCTGATAAGCCTTATCCGCCCGGTACTACTCCCGCTGAAGAGGAAGACGATGAGCAAGAAGAGCTTACGTCTCTGGATATGTTTCCTACAGGAACTGTCGGCGCCGTTGCCCTTGATATACGGGGATGTATTTGTGCAGTGACTTCGACCGGAGGTAAAACAAATAAGTTGGTAGGCCGAATTGGAGATACACCCACCATGTCTGCGGGTTACTGGGCGGAAGAATGGGAAACCAGAGGTTGGTTGAGAAAGACATGGAATAAGATTAGGGGCAAGGGAGACAAAATGGCAGTGGGAATTTCGGGCACTGGGGATGGCGATGTATGTGCGCGCGCGGACAATTTGTATGCGTTCTGACTTTTTTTCAGTACTTTATACGCCAAGCTACTGCGTCGACGATCGCTCGCCGCGTTCAATTGTTGGGCGAGTCTGTTGGAACTGCCGCGCAGGTTGCTATAGAAGATCTACGTCGAGATGGTGGCCTTGGGGGGGTTATCGTACTTGATAGCAATGGCAATGGTGGGTGATCTGGGCCGCGCTTCGTTGGAACAATCTGACTCGCTTCTAGTTGCGACACCTTTAAATTGTGAGGGCATGTATCGAGGTCTGATTCGCGACAACGGCGTCCCAAAGACCGCCATTTTCGATGACGAGGTTCTGGAATGATAGTGTGTATAATTCGGCAATGATCCATGAAAAAAAACATGCTAGAACTAGATATCAAACTTGACCACTTGACCCCCTGCCCCTCGGTCAATTTTCAGCAGTCTTTTAGCCACACATGCATATAGCACTCTGGTGGATTGTGTAGAAACTATCGAGGTACCGGTACCAGCCTTTTCTCCCAGTAGTTCCTTGGCCTTGCCGAACGACAAGGACAGTGTATCGGAGGAAAGCAGCGCAAGTAAAAGATGTGCAGTGAGTATTTGCTGCGATGTAGGCGGTGCGTTGCCCTTGGATGCAGTCGAGATCGAATGCGTTGGAGAAGCTGTTGATGGAGTGAGGCTGGATAGCGACTGTAGATGTGAACTGAAGAGAGAAAAATGTTCAGATGTTATACAAAGAAAGAGATCGGGGCATACATTGTCGCCTTTGCTACAGGTGGCCGATTATTCGTAGTATTGAAGGTATTTCCGGGCATAATCAGTTCACCGACTGTACTCCATATTTTTGCCTGTGTCTAAGATCAGTATCATGCTCACGTCAAGGGAACCACAACGAACCACTGCCCGTTCAACTTCCATGTTTACATGTACTCTCCGTTCCTTGTGCGGTGTATTAAGGGCGCGGGGAGTATCTGGTTCAGGCACAGATACAACTTGCTCGTCCGATTGAGTTTGTTCAGGGGGTGGAACAGGATCTTCTTCAGGCTCAACCTCTTCTTCCGTGACTGGAGGTGACTTGGGCACACTGGGGGACGGTGAATCTAGAGAGGGTGATGGCAGGCGAGTATTCCCGAATCGAGTCGGAGGTATAGGACTCGAGAAGGATGATGCAATAGACAGATTGCCAAATTCTGCCTCTTCATCAAAAAGTAGGTTGTCGCTGAAATGAAGAGGTCGAGCTGAAGCACCTGGGGTACTCCAAAACTGCTCCTCTACAGGATCAACTGGTTTGGGAGTCTTTGGTTTCGGGTTGTCCGGAGGGCGTTTAACGCGTGGCTTTTGCTCCAGCAACGACTCTTTCTAGAGACGAACAGGTATCAACAAAAAAAAAATGGTTTGGATTCTGTGAACAACACAAACATGTTTGCGACGCGCGGCAATCTGGGCACTGAGATCATCAATCCGTTGCTGTTCCTCATCGGTAGCAGCTTTGAGTGACTGAGCTTCTGTCGCTTGGGTCTTGGTTCAATTATCATACATGTACAGCCTGTTGGAGGAAGGTCACGCACTCGTTGGAGTAGTTCAGTCAGTGAACGGATTCGTTTATTCGAAACCTCCAGATTTTGAAGGATCGCAGTAACCTGCTTTCGTGTTTGAGGCATAGGACGAATCTGTTGACTTGAGGAACATTAATTTTTAGATGAAATATACGAGATGAAGACACGAACTATCGCTCCATGTATTTTAACGCGGCTTCTGCGTAAACTTCTGGCTGCACTTCTTTTGGCTTCAATTCGTCTTTCCTGCCTGTGGGTCTACGCAAAGGAGTGGCTCCATGAAATTCAGCACGAGTGATTTCGACGCCAGAGGGATTGCGCGTCTCTTTGTCGGCAGTGATTGTAAAGAGGCCATATTCTGACGAGTCAATGTCGCGTACAAGATCACCAAGTTGAGTAGTGAGGATAGCACGGGTAAAAGGGCCAGTGCCAGAATTTGCACAGGAGGTAGCGATAGAATTTATGGAGCGAGTGCTATGAGCCAGACGATCTAGATGATCGGAAAGTGCAGCCATGATGGTTCAGTTTTAAGTACTGTATTATTTTTTGTTTGGCTGCTTACTATACTTGCATTTATTTCCTCCACTTCTCCTTCTTCTTTCCTCTTCCGAGGTCTACTGTCGGTGAAGACAGCCTCACCGACAGGACAATGTGGGAAGCATTGCCCCTAATTTGCTACGGCTACGCGGTTCACCCTTTAATTCCTTCAACTCGGCGCGACACTCGCTATTCGACCCGTACTCATCGCACAAGCGGAGTTACAGATGCCTCAGCCGATGACCTTCACAGAGATATTGTTTCTCTGGAAGTCGGAGACGAAATCTATGCCTTTGAAAAGTATACGCCCAAGGGGAAAGAGACCGATGGCATATGGTATCGCGGGTTCGCAAACTTTGTCTTTAATCTCTACTTTATTATGCTCAGTCTCATCCTCTAGTTACGTCGTTTGCACTACGAGAAGGCCTCCGGTTACTTGGGCTCTTTCAGGGGATGCATCTTCCTCCAAATCAACCCCGAAGATCGAGGAGCCTCAACAGGTTTTCATCGGAATATTCCCTGCTTCTCATGTCTACGTCCGTGACGAGCTTTCCGACGCAGAAGGCCGTCTCCAAACTCTTGCCAGCTCCATGGAAAATGGCAGCCAGACGAATGGTCATAGCAGCAGCTCTGTCAGTGACAGTTATTCGCAATGGAGTCGAAGTAATTTCAGTACTGCAATGAGTGTTCTGCGAGAGGAAGATGAAGAATTTGATACTGCGTCTATCATGACTGGCGTCAGGCTTCCTCGATTGGATCAGGCCAGTCTGTCTCATGCAGGTATTCCCGTTTATTCCAGCTCTAGATCTGCCAGAAGTCTACGTTCGTCTTCACCTGCCGAGTCTCAGGTCATGATGAAGCCACTTCCTCCACGTCCGTCTCTCAAGTCCGGAGATGATACCGCATCTGGTGCATTACAACCAATTGTCGACGAAATTGCGTCCGCATTACGAGAATGGCACATTTTTCTCTTCCAATATCTCGCAAGACGTGATTACCGCCTTTTTCAGGTTTTACGAGAACATATAGAGGCATTACATCTCGGTAGACGACAGCTGCTCGCTCAGACTCTGAACGAAGAGGAAACGGTCAGCATGCGGCGCGACTGTGTCGTTAGATTGGTCAAGGGGAATCTTGTCCAAGGGCTAGATGTAATTGTCCGCCATCCTTCTTGGGGTGGCCTTGTTACAGTTGAAATAGAGGGTGAGATTGACTCTCGGACGTGGGTTAGTGCAGTTCGCATGTATTCCATGCAAGTGACATTGGCCTATTTAAATCTCGACGATTTACCACTAGTGGCGCCTACGCCAGCTCCCCTTCCAACTCCCGCTCACTCCGCCTTCCCCGAATTCACACACAGAGCCCGCATGAAGTCGATAGGCCGTCATGCATCTCCCTCTCTCTCAAAGCCACCCGCCGCAAAGTTCTATCACATTCTGCTTGACTTGCGGGCGTTTGTCGCGTCATTCTGCTCTCCCGGCGAAACCGCAGAGCTCTTATTCTCGTTGTACAGATTAGGTTCCCATGCCCAGTCCATCACCGAAGATTTTTGTGCCACTTTGAACCATAATGGTGTTCTGGCCCGAAATCCAAGTGCTCGTATCCGTACACTCTTTACAGATCTGTCACTCTCTGACCTCTCAGAGCCTATTTATCTGGTTTGTCGGGTAGTCCGAAACGGCTCCCTGAAAATCGGTACCACGTTCAGCTCGGGAGTGCCAGCAGAGAACGGGCGAAGAGGATCTGAATCTCGGCTTGAGCCAAACGCAGTCACTCCCTGGACGGATACCTATGCTCCGGTCTCACCAGGTAGTCCTCGTGTGTACCCATCTAGCGATAATCAGTTCCGTCGACCGTTCGGTTGCGCCGTCCTCGAACTATCTCAGCTGGCACAGATGGCTGCTGATGACTTGGATGTGCATGGTCCAAAAGAATACGCTATGCCCATATATGTTCCTACGAATGAGACCACGTTCTCGATGCTTCACCAGAACATCATAGACCATAATATGAAGGAGTTTGAAAAGTCCTCAAGGTACGTGATCCCTCTAATTCGGAAATTTCACCCCACTAAAGGAAACTCTTACTATAGAGCTGAGATGTTAGCCGTGTCTATTAAGGTCTACCGCGGCGATGCTAACACTATCGTCAAGGAGAACACTTCAGTTCTTCTAGATACTCCTCATACCCTTCGACTTGGCTTCCCCGATGTTGTTTTCCCGGGTGACGTCCGTAACGAGCTCTATATCAAGCTCTGGTCAGGCAGCTTCCAAGCACCTGCGAACCATTCTAGCCGTATCAGTGTCGGCAATATCACTCGAGGTGGACCCCCTCCGATGAACATGCAGGTGACAATTGAAGTCAGGGACGAATTGGGACGAACTATGGAAGGTGCTATATCTAAAGGAAGTGGAGAACCCTTCTTGACATATTTCCATTCCATGGTGTTCCAACGCTGCCACGAGCCGACATTTGGAGAGCTCATCAAGCTTCAGTTACCTCTGGATGGAATTCCCTCGTGGCATCTATTCTTCACTTTCCGTATACGGTCAGCCCGAGAACGAGCGGGTAGCCGTCCGTCCGAGAAATTAGATCCAGCCTATGCATTTGCATTCCTTCCCCTTTATCCTGAAAAACGAGCGTTTGTCGAGGACGGTGCTCATAACCTAGTCATGTACCGTGCCGATAAACTATCTCAAGTCACCCCGGAGCAGTATCTCTCTTCACCCTGTTGCCTGCTCCCGAATCAAAAACCAGAGAGTCTAGCCATCTCGGCGGATATGCAGCGCAATGCACCAGCATTGCGGGACTCGCTTGTCATTCGTTCGTCTTTGTGCTCAACGAAGTACACCCAAAATCCAGTCTTGCTCAATCTTCTCAATTGGGAAAAGGTTTCCGATAAAGAAATTTTGTCACAGGTGCTGACCGCGTTCACATTTGTCGGGGAGGTCGAGATAGTCAAGTTTTTACGTGACATCTTCGACTCTCTCTTTGGTATCCTCGTCTCACCCACCAACCAAAACGGCGATATGGATCATCTAGTTTTTAATGCCATTGTCATCGTCCTCGGCATCGTTCAGGACCGTCGTTTCAGCAACTTCAGGCCTGTAATCGATCTCTACATTCAGCAGCACTTTACATGGGCCGCTGCATCATCACATATCATCCATTCAATGAATCGTCTTCTTGCGAACCCTGCTACCACGGATAATGCTACCCAGCTGAGAGAGGCGCTGAAGGTTTGGCACTACATCATCAAGTTCATCGCTCGGTCTCCGTGAACTTCAGAAAGCCAAGGAAATGGGAATGGGTAGTGGTGCCACCGCGGAGCATCTAGAAGCGACATTCAAGCGCGAACTACGATCCCATCTCACAGAGGTTAATCGTATGATGTCGAGTACAACGCCAGCTTCAATTATAGGTACCCAAACTATTGCCCTTCAAAACTTTACCTCTATTCTTCCTGAACTAGCCAAAATCTTCTCGAATGTTGATTTGGTCTCCATCGTCACTACCTTTGCCTCAACTGCTGTCGCAGCCAGCAAAGGAAAGATTGTCATCTGGAAGCTCATTATGTATTTGCAAATCGTGAAGGGCTTTTTGTTTGACAACCCAGAGTCACGGCCATTGTTGGTGGAGGCGGTTGTTTTGTGGATCAAACCTCACTTTGGGAGGTACGATGAGTACGTGCACACCCAATCAACTGATTCCGAGACTGCTCGAGATTCTGCACGGATCGGTTGGCTGGAAAACATTCGTCTTTGCGTTACGATTATCGCTGTGATGCTTGACAAGTTACAGACAAACCTTGTATCTCCAGAAGTGATACAGGATCGAAGGCGGCTTACACTAGAAAAGGATAACGTGGAATGTCTTTTACCTCTCTTACCAAGGTAAGCACATAACTCTATACGTGTTCTCTTCACTCTGTTGACCCTCTTCATTAGACTGCTGGACTCATATCGTGAATACATGAGCCCGGAGTCAGCAAGGGCGCTGGAACGTACCCCTGTCTTGAAGACCACTGTCCCCGTTGTGTTCCCCGAATCGTATCCCTTCTCGCTATTGATCTACCTTCCGAGATCAAGTTCCAACTCTAGACGTGTCGCAGAGGCGCCACAGATTTTCAACTCCGGGCTCGCTGAGGCAGCGGTTGTTCTACTCGTCTTGATTCTATCATCCCCACCCAAGGCTATTTTAGACTTTTTGGAATCGAGCCTCGATATTGAGGGTCGCGATAGGTTTATTACTTTGCTCTCCCACTTCTTCAAAGTTTCGACGTCGATCTTGGAAAATGAATGTTTTCCAAAAACTTGGCTCAATATCAACATACTTGCACACCAAGTACTAGTCAAGATGATGGGTCCGGTGTCAACTTTACTCGTCCAAGAATTTATTCCACCACAGGAGGCGGAGGCTACATTTGATCCTTCATCTATGGAGAGAAGCTTTTACGATGCTTTTAAAACTTCTTTCATCAGAGCAATTGTGTATCGAAGAGTTTAGCCCTCAAGTAAGTTCCTGCTCTTGGTTCAAGCTTGATCTTATCTGAATTTTGTATCTTAGAAACGTCGCGCGGTCTGGCGTTTAGCTGGAGACATTCGAGGAGACGGTGCAAGTATCATGATCACGCTTTGGCAGGCTCTTGGGTGGGGTGAGCATTCCTCAACGACTGGGGAGCCCGCTATGCGCTTCGGAGTGAGTACAGATTCATGTCTCGAACCACGGATTCCTTATGTTCCTTTAGGGCTATCAAGTCTACTTGAATACGGTCGTTGGCAGTGTCGTTGCGCTATGCTTGAGCCATCACGAACAACTCCGCAATAACGCTGTTCAGATGCTCTATAGCATGATTGTCTCAGAGTACCACCAATCGGGCAATTTCGAAGATATCGAAAACGAGCTTGTCACCCGTCTAGACTATCTATTCATGTCGGAAAGCTCTAAAGACGATATCTCGGGATTTTTTGTCAGCCATCTGCGGCATCTCTTTGTTACCTCTGAAGTCGATGAACAACTTCGAGAACGTGTTTCGAATTTCTTGGATTCGGTTGACCTCTTTCTTGAACTCTTGCTTAGTGTTCGTGCTCTTCCTGAAGGTGATGAGTTTGCCGACGAGAGAGTCATAGCTACAGTACGATTTTTCTCCCGTTGATTGTTCTTCACTGACGATTTATCAGCTTCGTCTCATGAATTTTATACGGCGAATAGGAAGAGATGAGATATATATCAAATACGTTCACCAGCTCGTGAATGTAAGTAAAGCATCTGTCATTTTAATCTAGCTTACCGAACTATATACCCTAGATGCATCTCCAATCTCAAAACTATGTGGAGGCGGCCCTCACGCTAAAGTTGCATTCAGATCTATATCCTTGGGATCTGAACTCTTTCGTTCCCCCGATGGAAGAGCTCGGCCTACCTCAACAGTCCAAATTCCATCGGAAAGAAACGTTGTGTCTACTTATCTTAGATTATTTAGGTCAGTGCTACTTGAACTTCTTATTATGCTTTTCTAACCTTGCAGAGACAGGTAAAGGAAAGGCTTGGGAGCGTGCTATCGACATATGCACAGAACTTGCATCTCAGCATTCTGGAGTTACATTTAATTAGTATGTGAACCATCTTTGATGCTGCGCGCGCGCCTAACATGCTTATAGTGGTCGACTTTCCGAAATTTTGCGCCACCAGGCTAACCTTCTCGAGCACATAGTAACAGATCAAAGATACTATTCTGATTACTATCTAGTTACTTTCTATGGCAACTTTCCAGCGGCTATTAGAGATAAACGATTTATCGTAAGTTGTCCCATTCCTCCTTAGGGTTGTGACTGAGGAATCACCCAAAGTATCGGGGGTATGAATGGGAAAAATATGCCGCGTTCTGTGAGCGGATGCTCAACAAACATTCTGGTGCACAGTTATTGAAGATCGTTGGTGATCCTCCGGTGGACATTCGATTTGGGAACGAGCAGTTCATACAATGCACGTCAGTCATTCCAGAGCCCAATCGCGACGCTCCAGTTTTTGCAAACCCCGATGTGCCAGTTGCTGTTCGGACATACTATGAACACAGGTAAGTTTTTTTCGAATACTTTATCTCATTGTTGTTCACATCGAACAGCGCTATCAACTTGTTTTCCACTTCTCGGCCGGTAAAGCGAATTGCGCGCGACGGCACAGAGGAAGTCTGGATAGAAAAGGTGTATTTTACGACAGAGGAAACCTTCCCTACTGTACTTCGACGGTCACAGGTAGTGGATATCGCGGTAATGGATATCTCTCCAATTGAGAATGCATTATCGGAGGTTGCGGAGAAGACAAAGGAACTATCGGCTCTGAACCTCCGCTATCAGAACCTGGCGAAGACGGCGCAGGAAGTATCCACGAATGCACTCTCGATGGTTTTGAACTCTGCTGTAGATGCTCCCTTGAACACTGGGATATCTGCCTTCAGACAGATGTTCTTCACTGATGATTGGGCCGCTCGGAATCCTGAACAGGTCGAGCTTGCTGAAAAATTGAGAGCAGCAATCGATGAGCAAGTACGTTTATTCCCTAGTCACATTGTGTATGATGAACTGACAAATGCGTCGTATAGGCCCGAATCATCGACAGCTGTCTCAAACTACATGGATCTCTATGTCCTCCCGAATTCGTTCCTTTCCACGAAACGCTCGAGAGGTTCTTTCGCAAAAACTTTAGGGAAGAGATCCATCGGCTCGGCATAGATGATGTCTCCGATACCCTAACTAAATCCCCATCCCTAAAATCGCATGCCACTGCAAATCCACAGTTTCAATACCAGCCATCCTACAACGCTTCTAGTATAGCGCGGAGCATATCTTTATCATCCTCTAGAAGGCCAGCGCTTCCCCCGCTTCAGTTAGGCCCAACGCTCTCTCCTCCTCCTCTTTCTCCTAACCAGCTGGAAGCTCCCGCTGGACCCCTGAAGCAAACACCATTACAGCGACATCTGGCTCATCTAACGCGCCATGGTATCAACGGCGTGTCTTCGGGTCCGAACGATGCGCAGAACGGCAGTGATTCCTTCTCGGTCGAGTCTCCACACGACTCTTTTGTTAATGTCGGCAATGGTATCCACGCATTGCAAGCTGCACAGACCTCGGGCGCGTCCGTCGCGACGTCTAACTTTGGGGGTAGTTTAGGGTCGCTTAATTCTCTGAAAGGACGGTTTTCGCGCTTTGGTAGCTTAAACTTTGGCCGACGCAATAACGCCTAACCCATACTTCCTCTTCCTCCATTTGGGCCTTGATTTGTTGTTATTACTACTTTACTTTACTACTTTTGGGACCTTTTTTATTCAATTCGTTCTCCTACTCTGCTTATTTCAAACCTGTAAATGTTCTTCTAATGTGCATATACCTCCGGATCATTCTTCTTATTGTTCTATGTAGTCTTTCCCTGTTTATCGCTGCTAGAAAGGCTAAAAGTTTCCCTGAATCACTGCGACTTGTTTCAAGCTGAACGGAGATGCAGTTTGCCTTTTTAACCTAGAATTCGAAGATTTATACAATTTAAAGCCTTGTACAACGTAAAGTAAGTAGTAGTATAGTCGGTTACACGCAATTTACAGATAATGATATGTCGACAATTCTGTACAAATTTCAAGAGTCGAAGAGGAAGAAAGGATACGCCGTTCGCGCGCGTCGTAAAATAGATATGTGATGTTACAAGATTCCGTGCAGTCCCTGCAAGTTATTTAACAATAACCGATATAAAAAACCCCAAGTTCTGAAGAGGAAATTTGAAAGTAGGCCGAGAAAAAAAGATCTAGTAGTAAGCTGGCACGAGAGTGCCTGGGTCGGTCATGATACCAGGAAATGAATACCCAAATCCATTTGGGTAAGATCCATAATCAGGTCCACCACCGTTACTCAGAGCGTGCGCAGGGTCCCCCGTTTCAGCGAGATGGAAATCAGGCAACTGACGATAGTCGGCAATCCCATGCTCACCCGAGCTCAGGCGTTGGGGAGGTGTCCAGGGGCCGCTCAAAACTCCCTCGTCTAGCTGCTGCTGATTTCCGGGCGAGCTTCCGGTGCTCGCATACACGAAGTGAGTATCATCGGCAAGAGGGGAGAGCGATTCCAAGCTGTCGTGGGGCTGAAGAAATAGAAGGCTGTGTTCGTCGTACAAGGGCTCAAATTTCATGGTGGTAGTCGGAGTAGGGTGCACGAGCTCTGGATATTCGTCCGCCTTGGTGCTGAGGACCACTTGGTGGTCTATGTTAACGTACGGAAGGGCATCATCGGAAGGTTCCTCGGGGAGAGACACGGTCGAATCAGTAGGAGAAGCTGTGAACACATGCTTTGACAAGAAATTAGTATGACAGACATCGAAGCGCATATAACGACTTACGTATTTCGAGAGAATCTTGTCAAGGGCTTGACCGAGTAACGACCACTCGAAAACCTTGAGATCCTTTTCGATATTCCTCGGCTTGGGATCTGGGAACTCCATGATACGCTGAAAGAAATCCTCAAAGCCCGCCCTATGCTTTGACACGGTGGTCGGGCGAAGACCTTCGAGATTGCGCCTGATCCTGTTCTTCTCTTCAACCGGAAATTCTTCGTTGGCTAGACGTTCGAGAAGATAGATGATGTCAACGGAGGTGACATAGAAGGAATCAGTCTCCTCGCGATAAATGCAGGAAATGACACTATCGTTCTCCCGAAAATCTTCTTGAGCAACAGCCTCGCACGATACGATGAGCTTGCGACCATCTTGGACCTTGGTGAACCGGACTAAGCGACGACCGGCACGCTCCTCTGCAGGCTCCCAAGCTGAACACATGGAGTCGAGAGAGGTGACGAGCTGAAGAACAGGAGTCTGAGGGTACAAATCACCGTCTACGTCGTCGGAAATGGGATATTTGGCACGCATGATTGCATTGACTCGAATACGACGACTACCCTCTCTTTTATGGCCAGGACTTTCGCATTTGAGTACCATTGGAGAAGTTGTAGAAGTAGAAGCGGCACGTCTGCGACCGACGAGGGCAGTTGCCAGGCCTGAGCTATGCTTGGAGCAGTCGGCAGAGATCTGGCGTCTGTGCTGTTTAGATGGTGCGGGAGCTAGGAATAAAGTAACATAAAAAAAGAGACGAAAGTCACATAGGAAATGAGCTCACGCTTGCTGTTTGAAATCCAATAGGAGAAATCGCCAAAGGTAACAGTGTCGATGACCAGGCTGTCCTTGTCGAGGGCTTGGACCGATAAAGGAACTTTATCGGAACCAAAGTTGGGCGACTCGAAGGAAGGTGCAGTAGCGTCGAGTTGCCATCTGCCACAGGTAACGTCGGAGAGCTCGCGAACTCTGGTTGATAACGCTCTTGTACCAACAACGAGACGAAGATAGACGGCTTCGGGAGAACTGTGGTTGAAATCAAGACGAACAGTGATAGGAACGCCTTTTTCGCCTTCCTTTGGAGAATATTCGAGTACTTGAATCATGCCCTTATTGGAGGAATGAGAATGAGAGGGTGTAGTAGCTGTGGCGTGTGGATTTTGAACAGACATCTTTCTTTATACAGAAGATGATGATGGTAGAGAAAGAAAAGAAATTGCGCGTTAGCCTGGATAGGAGCTCAGAACAACACAATGCGTGCCTAGCGCGCTTATTTTGATCGGCTATTAAGCTTTTGTCGAGACAAAGAAAAATAACAACTGCGCCAAATAATTGCCACACGGTGCATACAGCATTAATTCATTGATCTCATATCATATTTCCGTACAAGCAAAGCAGGGTCTACCCTGGTATTCAGAGAATTCATTGAAAAAATACAGTGGATTTGAACCCACCAACTACTAACAACTAACGTGTCTCGCTTCCCAATATTCTTTATTTTCATTCCATACTCGTTGCACAGCTGCCACATGCCCCTCCGCACAAAGCACTCGCTGACATTTTTCGCATCGCATTGTGAACATGTTTTCGTACGAGCAAAGCAGCGTCTAGCTCGAATTTAGTGCTCAAAAGACTGGGGAAATTCGCCAAGACCTACCATAAATCTCTGCAACCCCACTTGCGGGTCAGAGTGAATCATTCGTCCAAACTCTTGTGATAGAGTTCGGTACACCGAATATTCCGACTGAGAGTGTGGAAGCTTCTGTGGTTCGCCCCGACGTCAGTCTTTTCTGCACAGAACATATCGGGGGGACAAATCTCGATCGCACTCACCCTTTCTCTCGGACCAAAGGCAGTCACGCTCTCCACGGAAAGTGTAGGATCGTCAGCTGTGTAGCTCACGGTGAGATACGTGGTGAGCACATCTTTGATTGAAAACCGAAGGATCGCTGGATTTTTCAGGTCTTTGCTAGATGATCGTGTCGCCTGCCATATCCCGAGCTTACAAGACGAATGCTCCTTGTTAAACTGTCGTATATACTCGATCAGTTCCTGACTTTTCAGAGGAGCTACATCGTCTTTGCTTGAGGAAAACAAGGAAGAGCTCTGTTGCTCAGTGGCAGTATATGGCTGAGGTGATTCCGGGGAGGGAGGCCGTCTAAAGAGTAAGAGCCAATTCAGTTTAACTCTGCGCGTCACCAAAAGGAATTATGGACCTTCTCTTCCTGTTTTCACGACGAACATTGTTTGTAATATTCTTCCCATCGGCTTTCGCACTATCTTGTGCAGCCCGCAAGGCAGTCTGAACTGCATCCGAACGAAGATTTTGTGCAATATCTTTGAGCTGCTGAGAATAGAGCGAAAGAGACGGAGAAGTCAAGGGTAACGCATTAGAGACAGTGGCTGTCTTTAGAAGATCTCTGGGAAAGTGTCTTGCATTCTGAATGCTGTTGTACAGATCCGTTAGTACTTGGACTTGGCTTTCCACTGGTGGAGGGGACATTCCAAGCACTAAGCGCCCACCAGCCACACGGTCACGCATAGTGATCATTGATCGATCATCAGGGTCGCATCGAGGCATGTTCCAAGCTTATACTCAAGTAAGTATGCAGAGTCAGTAAGTATGTAGAGTCAGAGTGAGCTCACCGATGACCACAGTTTTCCGTCAGCTTTTCGTTAGAAACTCGTCAGTGGTAGGTTATCCAGGATTTTTGTAAGGTATAAATACCCTGTCGATTTTTTAAATCCCCAACAACTCACACTCGCAACTTACACTCGCAACTTTCATCATCATGTCCTCCAACCAATCTCAAAAAGACCCTAACCGCGTCGCTGCTGGTCTCAAGGCAACCATTCACAATGATAATATCTCCGAAGAAACTAAAGATCGTGCTGCTGAGCGCCTTCACGAGATGGGTGTTGAAGTCGACGGCAAAACTCGTCCCAGCGGTCGCTCCGATGTCTCTTACACTGACGAGGATGCAGGTACGTCTTGCCCAGAACGATATGCAAGTATCTACTTACTATCCTCCCAGATGTCGACGACTACGAGACGGGTGTTGACGACTACGACGCGGGTGCTAAAATCGACACCAAAGCTAGTCCCGCGGGCGGTTCTGATGATGCCCACACCAACCGGGTCCTAGGTATGTCTTGCTTCGAACACTATGCAAGTTTCTAATCGTAATGTACAGGGGGATACAAGGCCACCCTGAAGAGTGAATAATAGCCTTCTAGTTTTTCTATTCCGGATGTACTTATCACTAATCTTGTAGATGACAATGTTTCTGATGAGGCTAAAGCCCACGCCCGCGAAGTCCTCGAGGCGAACGATGCTATGCCCCAGACTCAGACTACGCGCAACCGCGACCACTAGTAATGGTATACAACCTTTTTGTTTTGCATCCCAAGTCTGACATCTCGTTCTAGTCTCTAATGATGCACGCAAAGATAAACACAATGTACATATTAATTAGTCGTAATTCGTAACCAAATGCAAATAGTTCTACCGCTCAACCCATCAAGCAAGATTATCCAACCGTTTGAACAAGTCATCGACTCGTTTCTCTAGGCCCTCCACGTTTCCGCTGACAATGCTTCTATTCTCCTCGAGACTCTTCTCAACAGTTTCTACAGCATTCTCCAACTCACCAAGAGACTCTTTAACTCGAGATTGCTCATCCTCGAGACTCTCCAACGTTTTCTGGAATTCTCCTGCTGATGCATGTAGCGCGGACAACGTTCGCAGTCGGGTCAGGATGTGGGGTATCTGAGGTAACGCTGGGTTGAGCCGGTGAAGAATAGGGATGATATCGTTGGCAAGTTTTATGTTGGTGGTAGGATCGGAGGAATTTGCGTTCGATTGTGACTGCCGTCTATGAGTGTGTTGAGCATTGGAGGCGCGGTCAAGGTCCGACATGAGTAGCTTCAGTCGTCGGGAGATATTATCGATGTGTCGAGGTGTAGTCAAGGCATGTAATTGATAGTGTATCCTTGATATCTGAGTTACGAGCGGTAAGGGAAGCGGAGAAGTCTACGACAACAATCAGAATTGTACCAGAAAACATCCCGAGTGCACATACCTCATCGACAGCAGTTGTGGAGGTTCCGACAAGCTTCTCTAATTCGGCGACTCTTTTGTCCATTTCAACGAGGTCGCGAACATCTCCCGATATCGGTTTATCGTTCACCTCGTTCGCATTTACTAGTGCCTCCCCACCGGAAGGCAACACATTGCCTGACTTTTGACCAAGCACAACGCTGACGAGCTTCCCTCGTCCTTCCGTACCCTGTTTGATCTTCTCCAGCCGCCCCCGAACGTCGACCAGCCCACGCAACAATTCTCCGGGATCAATAGTGGGTTCTTGTAATGAGTGGTTGGATGGATCAGCTAGCTCAGACTCGAGGGATGCCAGCTCAGCCTGCAAGCTCTTTAAACGTCTAGATAATGGCATTGGTCGTGAAGACTCTCCATCAACCGATGAATCGGAATGCGTTGGAGATGGAGGATACATATAGTGGGATCGAGGTCGTGCTATTCGGAAAGCATTTGAAAGCCGTTTCCAGAGGATTAGAGCAAAATGTGTATACCTCTTTTCTTCTCAGCTTTCCGAAACTTTTTGCTAGCCTCTTCAGCATCCATCAAATGGCCAACATCGAGTTCTTGACTGTTGGCAGTCTCTGCACCTTTGTTTCTTATCGCTGAACGAGTAGGTACTGTTTCATCGTCACTGGAATCTCCCTAAATGTATATCTGTGTCAGGATCATTCTTGCTGCATGAATTATTGACTGACTTGAGTTTGTGAGGAAGGAAAGACATCTTCTGTTTCATATATATCTTGTGCAGTGTCCTATTAATGTTTATAAGATGAATCTGCATATTTATTATAGTTTGTAAAACTTACAATATCTGGCAAATTCGCGTACTTGTTCGCGCTCATCGCGTTCAGGAGAAAAGAACAAGTGGCGCCCGGGTTCCGCTCTGTTCTCTTATGCTGCTTCGCCATTCCGTGCTCTCAAAAGCTTTTTCTGGCAGCTCTCGTCGCTGGAATAGCACTGGTATCAAGCCATGGTATATTACGACTCCAATATTCTATCCCAACGCCGGTCAGTGAGAGGTCGCGTCCTGGTTGCTCAACGCTTACTTTGTATCTTTTCAGTGCCTCATATTGGACATTTATATTCCCTAGTAACCGCAGATATATTTGCGCGGTATAATGCACTCAAAAATACATCAAGACCAGTCTATTTTATGACTGGAACGGATGAGCATGGTCTCAAAATTCAAAAAGCTGCGCTCGACAAAGGGCTGTCTCCAAAGGAGTTTTGCGATTCAATAAGCCAGCAATTCCGTGTGTGTTTCCGTTTTAACGACTGGCTCATTTTAGTGTTAATAATGGAATGTTTTCAGAGACTGGCTACTGAAGCAGACGTCGGCTTTACTCGGTTTCTAAGGACCAGCGAGGAAGCGCATTATGCTTCTGTCGAACACATTTGGGTATGCCGAGGAGGTTCTTTGTGATAAACCAAGCTGATAATGCATGCATATAGCGCGAACTGGATCAGCAAGGTCTCATTTATAAAGGTTCTTATTCAGGCTGGTACTCAATTACCGACGAGTGCTTTTACACCGAAGGCCAAGTCATACATATTCCCGAAGAGGGAAATACCCCAGCTCGATCCATATCCAAAGAGACTGGCGCCAGCGTAGAATTTAGTTGCGAAACAAACTACATGTTCCGTCTGTCCCAATTTCGCGAAGCTCTTCTAGACCATTACACCTCCAATCCCGACTCTGTCTTCCCGCAGTCTCATCATGCCCATCTCATCAGCACGCTCCAATCACCTCTAGACGATATATCCATTTCGCGTCCAAAATCGCGTCTATCTTGGGGAATCCCCGTTCCGAACGATCCTGAACATACGGTCTACGTATGGTTTGACGCTCTCATATCCTACCTTACTGGGATTGGCTATCCGTGGTCTGACTCTGGCACGACTGCAGGTTGGCCTGTCGATATGCAAATCATTGGAAAGGACATTGTCCGTTTCCATTCTGTATATCTTCCAGCGGTCCTTCTAGCACTCAAACTCCCGCTTCAACGTCAGATCCTGGCTCACGCACACTGGACATCATCTCAGAAGAAAATGTCAAAATCCCTCGGGAATACGACGGACCCGTTCCAAGCGATTGAGGAGTTTGGCGTCGACTCTATTAGGTATTATCTTGCCAAGGTCGGAGGAAGGTTTCAGGACGATGTTGGTTAGTGTGATTCACCATATGTGTTCTGTTTACCCGCTCACTCTTTTAACAGACTGGTCGCACGTACAGGTAGCCAAGCACGACAAGGAGCTACAAGCTGTACTGGGTAACCTTTTTATGCGAATCACGTCCCCTGCTATTGCATCCCGTATGGCCACGGAATCCTCTCAGTCCGACAAGGAACTATTTGTTCCTCTCATCGAAGCCTCCAACGCGCTCCCTGCCGTTGTTTCTAATTATCTGGACAAGATGAACGTAGCGGACGCGTTAGAAGCCATCGTGGATGTTCTAAGACTTGTACGTGGCATTATTTACTGGCCTTCTCCCTGTTGATTTCTTTCCGTCTAGGCTAACAAATGCTTGACGGACGCTGCGCCATGGAAGTCGTCGCCAGAGGTGGCGCGCGCGTCATACGATTCGTGTCTAGAAGCTCTTCGTGTCTCGGGAGTTTGCTTACAGCCATTTATTCCACGAGTTGCGGGAGAGTTACTAGATGCACTAGGCGTTCCCTCGGAAGAGCGATCATGGCAATATGGACAAGCGGGGTCGTTGGGAAATGTGGCAGTAGGAGTGAGACTGTTTCGTTCAAAGTAATTAGTATTGTAGGTAAAAGAAGAATGCTCTACTCAAAAGTACTTTGCGCTCGCGACTCTTATAAATAAATACATACGCTCGATGAGTCGAGCCCAACTTTGTAATGAAGTATACATGTGTAATGCATAATAGTGTGTTGTCCGAAGGTGTGTTGTGGATGGATGTACATACCAACTCTAGTTGAGTATAGGTAAATGCCATATGGGTACAAACTGGAAAGAAAATCAAAAAAGGTACAATGACAAGATTGGGGGAACTTTGGGAAATTGGACTAATCTTCGTCCAAGTCAATGTCGGGCATCCTGGTGGCGAGGAAGGGGTCATCATCTTCGTCATCCTCTATATTGAAACGAGATTGCATGCATGCTCTACGTTCTTCCTCGATTTCTGCCGTAGACTTTCGACGAACCCTCTCCAGAACAAAGTCGAGTTGAGCAAAGTTGGCGTCGTTCCTAGCAAACTTTTTATGTTTGCTGCCTGCAATGTGCTGAATTGTCGATTGCGTCAAGACGATAATAGTATCATTTCACGATAAATCTTACCTGTTTGAAATGTTCGAATTTCACGCGGCAGCTTTCACAGTAGCCTGGCTTGGAGCCTTCCTCGCGTTTAGGGAGTTTGAGGTTGTTGGTGCTCTTGGCTCTTCGAAGGCTGGGCCCAACACGCCCTTCAGGAACAGCAGGAGGACCCATATCACCCTTGATACTATCACGTCTACCGGCCTTGCGAGAGGTAGGGACCTCGGCATTAGTGAAGGCTCGTAGATTGGAGGGCAATTTCGAGGTGAGATTATACCCAGCCGTAGACGTAGTACCGGTAGTGGACGCGATACTGACACTGTTTCCAGAGGCCGCAACGTATCCTACATTGCCGGAGGCTAGATAACCAGAGGCGCAAGCCGAGTCAGGTTCTCCCATGTCCATACATTCGCCTGCTGCTTCCGCCTCTAGTGACTCTCGTCGCCGAAGGTTGTTCATAGAGACTGAGCGCCTGAGATCGCGACCATTCCGCAGAGCTTCACGCTCGCGGGATATACGCTCCTGGAGCCGCTTCTGCTCCCTCAGCTCCTTCTCCTGGGCCACATTCTTATCGTCTTTCTCCATCTTTTGAGCGGCTTCCCATCGCTTCTGTTCCTTCTCGTCAAAAGGTATGAAGGGTCCTCTAGACTGCGGATGACAATGCAAAACGGGCCACGGTTTTCTACTGGACCCTTTTCTAGGAGGTACGTACTGATGTGCTGCGATCGTGGCGAGCTCTTGGTGAATGTCTTCGACGAGGACGAAATAGCTACCACGCGCAAAGTAGGTAAAGTCGTGTCGTTTCTGAGTCGGATCGCGTTCGGTAGTACCATGTATTTTCTCGGATTTCAGGAGGGATGTGAGATCACGAGCGGCGCCAGCGTTAGCGTAAGCCGACGACGGGAGATTCAATCTGGCTGGAAGTGGACCAGAAGTAGGCAAGATCACAGGCTGTAATAGACAGCGGGAGAGGACACTATCGAGTTTACGAACACCCCATTCTTTCATATCAGTCTCCTCGACAGTGCGACGGTAAACTTGTGGGACGTCCGGAATACTGGGACAAGATTAGATGTCAGATTTTGTCATTCAAACTAGCACTCACAGTAGGCTCCTGCTGGAATGGGTTTTGCGGTTTTCCTTGTCTGATCCTCTACTCTGCTCGATATCTTTTACGATCAAATGTGTAACCTCCCCAGAAAAGAAATCTTCGACAGTCTAAGCAGGATGTGAGCGAGATTTAATAGAAAAACGCAGCCAGACATACTGCGCCCAGTTGCAGGATGCGCTTCTCAAGGATTTTGACATAGTCGGTGTTTTGAATGTCCTCTGAAAAGTGGAATCTCCATCCGCGAATTGCACGGGTATATTTTTCTCTCCACTCGGTCTCTTGTAGTTCCTTTCGCTTCTGCTTATGAGAAGGAGTATCTGGGGCTGCTTTGGCGCGCTTTGAAGCAACCAGAGTCGGTTCTTCAACAGAAAGACCTGGTGACCTAGGTCGTTTCAGGCCAGCAGCCGACTTTGTGGGTCGAGGAGAAGCAACAAGAGCAGGACGAGAGCGGTGGATGAGAGGATTTCGGGTGGCCATCGAAGTACAAAAAGGCTGTAATAGGTACAAGAAAGAGTGCAGAAGGCGCGTTGACTCTCACGTGATGGTGTGTATACGCTGTGTCATACGGCGCTCAATGGGCGCTTAGGCTTGTTGGCCAAGTACCACCACTTTGATTCCTGTCCTTAAATGTCTACATATGGCACGACTCGACATCACCATTCTCCTGCAGCAAACTTTTCCAATAGAGACAAAGTCACCGACTATCATACTACCCTATTTCGCCGACTAATTTGGGATGGCACAATTCCACTCGAAATTCGTGTAGATCCCAAGGAACTTCCTGCAAATTCGGATCGAAATCTCGAATGCTTCTTCATACAGGCCCCTAGAGTCTCCTACTTGCCTCTATTAATGCCAGAAATTCGTAGATTTTTCATGGACTTGGTTTTTGACGAGAATGCAACCAAGGATCTAAAGGAAGAGGAATGGTGGTTCGAAACTGTAGAGGGAACACTGGTAAAATGGTACACTTGGTCCTCATTTCTCATGGCTATCAACTCATCTGGGTATCAGGCATTGGCCCATAGGACTCATATATGATAATCATACGATATCGACATCGTTAAAACCTTCAACGTCCCGCTCGCCTGCCAAAGTGGCTCCCTTACGTCTAACGTTGCACCTTGCTTCCCCTCCAAACGATAAACTTCTTTTATCTCCGAGTCCCGAGGCTTGTAAGCAGGCATTCATGGGTCAACTGAAAGAAGCCGACTTTATGAGATGGGGAAGCACCAAACGAATGACCGGCCTGAGACAGCAGGACCAAGATGGATTGTGGGAGGGCATCAAAGAACGTATGCTTTGGTTCTTGTTTTGGAAGGCTCTTTGGTAACACTATCTATTAGACAACTTTGATGATTATTGGCGCGTAGCTTCGAAAGTAACGCCGACTACAGCCCCTACACGTGCCCAATCTCCTGCTCCTCCACCGTCTTCTGCCTCTATGGTCAATCGGCCTCCATCCGCAGATCCTGCGGGTCCTTCTGAACGCGACGGTGCTTACAATGTCCGTAGCGTTCCTGTCCGTCTGTATCTACCAGATGGACCCGTCATACAGGGTCTAGTCCCCCCAATGTTGGACGATAGTGGGTGATTTACTTACATCTACTCTCTGCCTATACTGACGCGTTCATTAAAGATACTCCGCGGACGCTTTCGCACTATCTAACGGATCATATTCCTCTACTCTTCCCAGCTCAGCCTCCAGCGCCACCTCCATCACGCGCCAATCCACATCCACGCCCGCCTCCCGTAGCTCGTCCTGCGTATGCGTTAATACAAGGTATTCAGATGCCTTTAGAGTCGGAAATGGCTTGGCTAGGTGGATGCCTTGCCGGTGCCGATGGATGGGTCAACGTTTGTATAGGAATTAATTCATAATACCGATGTATCTTCATAATTCTTATACCCCGCGGTTCTTGTCCGTGTTATATATTAGTGGATATCCTATGGTGCAACATACACTTGTTATTTCCGTAGGAAGGAAGGAAACCAGAAAGGACTGGTTCTAGAAGAATTGGATAACAACGAACGTCGTACGGCTATGACAGAAAAGAACGACAGCCTAGTCAAAGGAAACAGTCAAGACAGTAACAATACCATCGATCGAGATATCATGGTTGATACTAAGCGTTTGACGTTGTTCATTGCTCAAAAGGCATATCCAAGGCTACTCACCCAGTAGAACCAGCAGTGAGGAGTAATGTTCACTGCAGTGGTCGTAGCTAGTGCTTCCGACTGCAGCAGATACCAGATCATCTCGGCGGTTCAAATCAGCTTCAACAACCCTAGCCTTGGGAGAGTCTAAGCAACTCGTACCGATGTCATATCCGTCAGGGACAATATCATGACTCTCAAATACATCCTATTTTTCGATTAGAAAAATCTTCGTCGCCAAGACGCATATGCACATACCTCTTCCTTGGAGACTCTGAAATTATTGAATGTCGATGAGAAGATGCGGCAATTATCAATAACGACATACGCCCCACTGTCTGCCTCCGATCCGTTCTGAGGGAAAATGCTGGTCTTTAGTCAATACATGTAGGTACACGCACTCAAACCTCACTTGCCGAAGATGGTTTCCACCTATTAAAGACTCGAGACAAGTGCCTGTTCGCGGGAGACGGGAACGGGAACGAGAGGGTGAGTAAAGAGATTCATAAGTAGTAAGGAAGGAAGAGTCAGACTAACTAAACACATACCGAGCGCGGCATCCCGTAATCTTCGCGCAGCTCTTCCTTAAAATACCAGGCCAGTCAGACAAGATTGAAGAGACACTGTACGCACGCTCCGTCTGATTTACCCAGCCATTTCCGTCGCCGAAGTTTGCTGTCTGAGGGGTACCAATATGAAGACCGAGTCATTCTTCAGAGCTAAATAAAAAACCCGTCGGAATATTGGCTATATACAATGCAGATTGTCCTTGCAATCCTATCGCTCTTGCAAAGTTCAGAAAGCCGTCATCCGTCAGGACCTCAGCAGAGCTCAGTCCAGAGATGATGACCTATCGAACACAGATTATACTTACGCGGTCTAGGACTCTGGGTAGAAGTTTAACTCACGTTCAAAGGCTCTCCCACTAAGGAATTGAGAATGAGTGAGTACAGTTATGAGAACCTCTAAAGCAAAGTACGCACCGTCAGTGAGCATCGATCCTCCATTGTCGAGAGGATTATAGTATGCAACTGCTCGTTTAGCATTAGGCACTGCAAGGGTGTTTGAGCGACCAAGACATAAGTGCGAATGCGAGCATAGCGACTGGTGTCTGAAAGGAACCTGGCGAATAATTAAGACAGCTTCTTTATATTCTTCCATGGCCAGTATCTCGATAGCCAATATTCTGATATGACGACCAGTCGCTCAAAGTGAACATGTGAACGGTGTCCTAGGCTGATAAACGTTTGCGTGCCTAGCTTCAGCCCATATAATCCAAAGAAAAATTGCTCTAACAGCCTTGAAACTGCAGTTGCGAAGGATATAAATTTAGTAAGAGCCTTCTTCGAATTTTTAGAAAGTGAAATGCGATTTTTATGGATCAAGTTATTATATGTATGTATTAAATAAATGCCTCTGACAGGGCCCGAATCGAGCGCAGCACTTCATAATCTTCATCTTGAATGAGGCCTGCTAGTGACATCTCTTAAACCGAACTCAAAGTAAACAGTTGAATAGGGTACTTACTAGTTGAATGCCCAACGACGACCAAGTTGTAAATCGAGGTGATTTGATACCTGACTAGAGATCACCAGGACGGTGAGGACCAGGTGCCGCAGGTTTGCCTTACAAAGCACTTGAGAGTGCGATCCATCGCATCGCTCGGTCCGGTGTCCGGATCAACAACGCTTCCCCGTTTGGGAACTCGATTCGAACCTCTATTCAAACCGCCACAGCAAAACCGATTCACGAAGGGATTTCTAGCAAGAAAACTCTATTCAAAAGGTAAAAAGGTGTCAGGCTCTCGACTGATTGTCTCCTTTTTCGGGCCTGATTTTTTTTGTCTTCCACTTTAGAAAGCAGTGCTTTGAAGTGAAGTTTTGGGCGTCATTTCTCAAGCTGCCAGCACCTAGGCCTGGATAACGAGATTGTCACGATGACTTCTTCAATTGAAACCACTGAGAATAATCTCCCTTCTCAACTTCAAGCCAAACCACAAATGAATCGTCCTGCTGAAGCAAGAATCAGGTCAGTCTAAACTCTAACACACCGATTACAGCTCTAGCTTTAGTCAGACTCGAAAAATGCTTATCTGAACATTTTCTGCTACAGATGTGACAAATGCCGCAAAAAGAACCTAAAGGTATGCTGATCAAAGAAGCTTCCCCCTAATTATAATAATCCTTGTCTAGTGCGACAGAGCACTTCCCGTCTGTCATAATTGCAGTGGCCCCAAGGAATGCAAATACAGCGCACCGAGTATTTCACACAGGGGAATTCCTAGGTGCGCAACATGCCAAAAATATGGCTTAAAGGTTAGGATCTTTTTAAACGCCACTGTCGCTCCCACTCTTACCAGGGTATCTGGAATAGTGTGACAGAGATATGCCAGCATGCAATCAATGTCAGCTTCAAGGAAAGCCTTCCGAGTGTGTTTATTTGCCCAGAAGGCGAAGGAACGCGGAAGATAAAATCACATTCGAAGATGATATTGAAACCAAAACTGGCACTATCTTGAAGTTCGGACTCATCGACAACGATTCTGATGACTATGTGTCCTCGCAATCCAATAAACAGGATCAGTCTGCCATTTCTTCGAGTTCGTCGGCCCCGATCGCGACGATGACTACTATGAAATTTAAAGCATCTAGCTATCAAGCAAGCTCAAGTAGTTATCGCCGCGACAAACCGTTATCTACTCGAGGTTCCGTAGGAGGTGTCTTGACCACCGCGAGCACGGCCTCCTACCTCCTACCTAGTCCCGATATCAGTTCAGTTTTCATTAGGCCGTGGTCTCATCCTCAATTTGCTCCTCTACCTTCGGTCATACTCCGAACTTTATCAGAGACTAGATTTGCAGAGATGCCGGACCGTGAAGCATTCGACCAGCACCTTGGCAGATTCCTAAAATCTCTTTTACCAGAGATGCAGGAGAGCGCAAGCCTTTCGTCTGCTGCGTATATGGGGGTCGCGAGGTACCTCGCCACAGGCGAACTACCTCCTCATGCTTCACCATTTCTCCAAACGTGGATGGTGACCCATCGACTGCTGCCAGCCAGAATTTCAGCCTGGGAAGGCTGGCAAGAGTCCAACCCACAAACGTCATCGGATCGTACTAAGGCCACCTCTCCCATTATCCTGATTCCTCGCGATCCAGTACCTGAAAACCTGGCACTCGTCTTGGAGGAATACCAAGTTAATCCGTTCAAATATACGTATGGAGATGGTAAAACGCTTCCAGAGCAGAGTATCTTTGATCGTTTGCCAGTGCAGAACGAACTTTTCGATATTCTCGCTTATGCTCATCGAGAGCATAACGATTCCACTGCTTTGGCAGACGAAGCGAGAAAAATGGGCTTTGTGAGTGGCACATGAACGTAATTGCGTCGACTGAACGTTAAACAATAAATCACAGGCTCATATAACTTGGCCAATGACAGACATATTCGTCCGTTTGTGCCCTCTTTGTAGTGCGAAGAATTCCCAAAACAGCGATTCATCCAGGGACGACGAATAGCTGTAGGCACCTTTGAGGCACCTCATCCGCAGGCAGGATAGTATAGATAAACGTCAGGTTAACCTCAAATCTTGATGCTGATGATGGTGTGGGTTTTTGAAGGATCTAGTAGTTGTTCTACGGAAGTTGTGTATTTAAATAGCTCTCGGCGGAGAATTTGGTTTTCCCTCTTGTATACTTCAGCATATTGTTCAACTTTCATGCTTTCACATGCGCTTTATCGGACACGTACCCATTGAACGCAAAGAATTAATTGTCATTCATGAGACCTTGAACTGTGATGCAATTCGAAGCCATGATATTTTTCAATCTGTATTAGAACCTTTCGGGCCTCTGCCATTGTTGTAGATAGTATCTCCCGAGACCACACTCACACCCTTGCGTTTGATCGATCGAGAGCCAGAAATATTCTGCTTGCTTCACACACCGGACATTGTGGGTCTTTTCATACTTCGAAGCTCACTCGTAAGATCATAAGCACCCAAATCTGGATCTCACCTGTCTGCCAGTACCTTCGCTGATTCGTTAGAGGCATATTCCCTCACTTCAGACACCGAACCCAAACTTGAATTGTCGTTCATGGGTCTAGACATACAATTCAATAAGGTGTCGGGGGTAGTAGAACTATGTAGACGTTACATTCAAAGTGTAAGACTATTTCTTTTCTGGTATGACGTGATTTGTGAATTAGGTAGTAAGGGCTTTCGACAGCGGACATTCCATTCGCCAAGAGCAAACTAGGTGCTGAGGTGGTTCTCCGGAGGATTCGGGCATGAGAGGAATGGAAGGAAAAGCATAAAGGAATGGCCTGCATGCTGGAAAGAGCTCGTCATCAACATCTCGATACTATAATATGGAAAAGATATGGACGGAAAAGTGAAGGGAGTGCTAGATCTTCGCCATAGACTCGGAAAAAAATGATATACGTCGCGGACACTACACGCTGCACCGTTTCTTCGGAAATGCCAATCACGATGAGAACTTAGTTGGTGAAGTTCTGGAAGCATTACAGTGACTTGCGGGAATAGAAATGCTTCGGACTTGCCTTAGTCGACTGCGATACTTATCGCCTTCTGGCCATCCCTAAAAGTGTGCGTATCATGTATCAACGCATATTGAACGCATATAGCTGAAAACCGCACTGTACCTATATTTCTCTTTGCCCGATTTCGTGCGACAGTAGATAATGTCGTAAGATGGTCCAAAACGGGATACAATGCAATTTGAGGAAGGCCCAAGCGGGGATAAAACGGGCTCAAGTTGTATATAGGGGATAAACTGTCCCAGTCAGGATACAGTAATTCACGGAGCCTGGGCGATTCAATTTGACCTTATTACTAGTTATTAGCCATTTAGAAAGATGAATGAATTTAAGCAAAAACCAATGGATGCGATGTTCATTGCACCGACCTGCTACATGCATATCTATTTCCGAAATTAGTCGGACGGAGACGGCTTATCAGAGGTTAAGCCAGCCAGGCGATGTAAGTTAACCAGCGCTTGCTCAACGCCTATTTTTTAACTTGTTGCTTTCGACTCTCACCGCCAACGAAAGAGTTAACTCGCTTACCCAACAACCTTCACCTATTTCACCCCCTGTATGCTCCAGCTTTAGTCTCCGCGTGTGCCACTTATTTAGTTCCCGCGCGAGGCTACTAAAGCCCAGCCAAACCCCTTCGCAAGTAGCATAATTCCAATCTGACTCTATTATATTATTCCTACTTATTCCTACTTACTCCGAACTAGCCATAGTCTGGCTTATCCGTTTTAGTCCGTTTTATTGGTGTTTCGGGAACTGTTTTCGCACCTGATATTGATCCTCGAAAATAGTTTTATCGGGTGTTTTAGTAATAATAACGCGAAGAAGTCAATGTTCTACCTATGGAGAGAAAACGATGCGCCAGTTATGGAGCCCGATCTGGTACTTGGCGGCGCTTTGTCTTTTGACCCCTGAGTGAATGAGCCAACAAGTCACATGCTTCGCTCAAAAACTCCCAAGTTTTCTCGATTCGTCGATTCGTCCCTCGACTGATCTGGCGATGACCGAGGCATTTGAGGGTGCCGAAAAATTACTGGAAGTCTGGTTTGCACCAGATGAACACGATGTACCGACAGAAATCAAGGGAGGACGAAGCAATTGGACCGGGTTGCGTCAAGTGGGAAAGGAAGTATGGGACGGTATGCTGGACGAGGTGCAATGCAAGGTGCTTTCTGTAATTGAAGGAAAAGATGTAGATGCCTATCTACTTAGGTGAGGCAAAGAAATCAATCAATCGGCGGTACTGATGAACGCCTATAGCGAATCATCGATGTTTGTATGGCCGCACAAATTGATCCTCAAGACTTGCGGAACGACAACACTTTTATTAGGATTACCGACTCTGCTTCGCATAGCATCCGAGACTTGCTCGTTTAAAGGCGTATGGCGCTGTTTCTACTCGCGCAAGACTTTTATGTTCCCCGATAGACAAAGAGGGCCACACAAGGATTGGACGCAGGAAATCAACTTTCTTGACCAGCTTTTTGAAAATTCGTCCGCATATACCGTGGGTCGAATGAATGGGGACCATTGGCTCCTCTATCTAACTCCCCCGCGACCGGATGTGCATCCTCGCATCCTATCCCCACCTTCTGACCAAACTCTCGAAATCCTCATGTCTCAGCTCCATCCATCCGTCTGTTCATCCTTCTATTACCCTTCCTCCTCTCCTACTACCCTTAATTCGCACGCACTAGGCGCATCTCTCTCCGATTCATTGGGAATCACGTCCCTCTTCCCTAAAGGGAACAGCGATCGACTCATACCTATTCTCACCTTGTGGATTCTCCTCCAATGCTATCAACGGAGACGAGTATGCCACGATCCATGTTACGCCAGAGGTGGAGTGCTCGTACGCTTCGTTCGAGACGAACCTTCTCGATTCCCCGAACATCGAGCAACTCGTAGAGAGTGTGTTGAAAGTGTTTAGGCCTGAAAAGTTGAGCATGACTCTCTTTATTTCGGTTGATGAGGAGGAGCAGGAGCAGGATGCGAGGGACAAGGCAAAGGGTTTGTTGAGTTTGGGAGCTGGTTATGAAAGGGTCGATAGGATCATGTATGAGTTTCAAGGGTATCTCTTGGTTTACGCTGTATGGAGTGCGGTGCCAGGAGACATGAGACTTGCTGCTATCCCACATTGCTATACTTATAGACTGTAGTTTATCTTGCTTATACACTTTATTCGTTGTTTGAAGGCGACTGTAAGTAGTACTTGATCGTCATCATGACCAAATTTTTTCGGGCGCTAAAACTCTAAATTTCCGGCTTCAGAACCATCATGTTTCGTTTTCTACGATTCGTACCTATTCGACTTGGGCCTCGTATTTCAGCGCCGCTACTACCAGTTACTCGCTTCAGACAACCCGCATCCTCACTCACACATACCCCGAGGTCCTCCCATTCTCGCCTTTTTTCTAATTTTCCTTCTCGGCTCGATTCGTCACCTTCCGGCTCGTCTTCCAATAACACTGTGGACGAAAATGCTTCACTCTCCCAACGTTTAAAGCACCTCATAAAAACCTATGGCTGGTATGCACTCGGCGTATACCTCATAGTCGGTGTCTTTGATTTCGGTGTCGCCTTTGCGGGCATAAATCTCATAGGCGCCGACCAAGTCTCTCAAGTTGTGGCTTCGGTCAAAGAGTCCGTGGCGGGCATGATAAATTCCAAGCCTTCAGAGCCTGGTAAAGACGAACTAGATCCTGTAGACAGGAAACGCTGTAGGCAACGAGGGCTTGTATGCCATGATCGTTCTTGCCTATACCGTCCACAAAACGCTTTTTCTTCCCGTACGGGTAGGGTTGACTGCAGCCTTTACGCCTCGGCTGGTCAACTGGTTGAGAAGCAGAGGTTGGGCTGGTGGAGCTGGTACTCGACGAGCTGCAGAGGAGATGAGGGAAAAGTTTAGGAATAGGAACAAGTAGTAGAGCTCCGGATTCCCGGAAATTGTACCAATTAACTGTGCGTTCTTCTCAAACTTTTTGGTGTTTACACGAAATTTGACCATCCATTCTCCTATACAGTACACGGCATAATTTAACAATATCCATTCCTAAAATCGCATTCAACCATCCGTACCATATCATTATGTGCTACTAGTAGTAGGAGCTTCTCCTTCTATATTATTATTATTAAACGGTCAAAAGATGTTGGTACACGATGATGGTTGGCTCACCGAGAAGGATTCCTTCTTTGATTAGTTCTTCGGGCTTGGGGCGCTGTTGCAAAGCCTGGCCAAGCTTATCCTGTTGATCAATCAGTTCAGCTGTGCTAGAGATCTCGACTGTATGCTGACCTCGAGCTGAGAGCGCTCTAGTTTCTGCTTTGCTGCGACGAGAGCGGGAGAGACTTTATCGTCTGAATGCTTTATCAATCTACCAGTTCAGCTGAGGATATCGATGCGACTCGCCTTTGAGAATGTTGCGCCCAACAAGATCAGTCTTCTCGGGCCTTTGGCTGAGATGTTTCTCGAGCCTGGTAACGGTATCTTTATCGAGAGAGTTGGATCTGTCAGCTAGAGAGACGGTTGGATAAATGTTGTTGTAAAGGATAGTTTCGAGGACATACACATTATTGGACGATGTTGGTAAGTTGTAGAAAGGGGTTTGTTTAATTAGTTTCAAAGATTCGACGTTTCCGTGATGTCAAGTCACGAGTCAAGAATACAAGGATACAAGGCCAATAATACAGACAAATCGATACTACAGTGAACCGAAAGATGGTTAGATGCTACACCAAAACTCGCTATCCGCTGCCAAGGTTCCTCGAGCTATCGACTTCCTTCTGGTGGCGCGCACGCGCAGCCTTTCTACGCGTTCCTCTCTAATGACCCCAACCAAGCTACGCGTTTCTCTAATGTGTTCTTTGACTTGAGCCACCTGGTTCTCTACATCTGCATCGAATGCATCCAACAAATTGATAAGAGCCATGATCGCCGTGGGAGGAATGCGTTCTGAATGCGAAAGGTGTGAATGAGAGCTCGGATACGACAATATTGAGGATAGTCAAGGACGAAGACGAGGACGACGGGCAATTGGATAGTAGAGATGAAGAAGAAGAATTGGCGGTTTGACGCTGCGAGTAAAAGCGAGAGGTCGATGGAGTAGAATTCGAATCTGCGCTCGAGACTATGTCGGTAGAGAGATCTGAGAAGCGCGAAATAAGAGGAGACGCAGAGATATCGACGCGGATATGAGGTATTTCGTCGGTATGAACCATGGCTGAGTGGAAGAAGCCGTGAAACCGTGTGACCTTGCAAATTGTCACACTTCATTCTCTCATCATGCTGGCAAGAACTGGGCTTGTAGCTCGCCAGCGAGTAATTACTCCTCTGCTTATACAAAGAAACGCTTCTTCATCTCACGATGAGCATCACCACCATGTCGAAGAAGATACCACTGTCTACCCGAAAGAAGGCAAGCTTATTCCTAAATTCAACCCGCTATATATTTATTTTCTTTGCAGGATTTACCAGCCCAGCCTGGCGCAGATTCATCCTGGCCTCTGATTCTCATTGGCACTGCATACCATTATGCCCCAGAACCTTCCGAAGAATCTTTCCTTACGCGCTGGATTGTCATGTACCGTACCAGTTCCGAGAAATGGATGGATTTGAACGCAGGACATACAGTTTTGTCCAAGGAAGCTGCAGACACCTTTCAGCTGTTCAACAGTGCGGCCAGACCTCCTATACATCGTTACCGATACCCTCAGTACGTTCTCTGTTCGGTCGCTCGCATCGTTTCTAACTTTTCGCGCTTTAGAATGTTGGACAATGCTTCTCCTTTCAATGTTCCCGTAGGACTTTCAGTAGACAATCGGCATTTTGCTTGCCAAGACTGAGGGAGATGATTTGGAGTATGGTAGTAAGAGATAGATAGCTTGTATAATATTATATTAGAGAACAATATTGTCCTGAAAAAATGAGTAGTCAATGTAACACGTGAGCTGAGTTTACTTGGTTGCAACGACGCGTCAGTTTGGTGCCCTAAATTATCCAGGACGAGCTCCCAGCTCAGGCAGAATGTTGCCTCTCTCGTTACTGCTGCTTTCGAGTGCCAATGTCGCATGGGCTACTCTGCCTCTCGTCGACTTTAATCGTATGGGACAGGTTGGTCTTGCTGGGGCATTTGCAGGACTCGATCTGTTCCAGAACAATTCTCTCACTTTCAATTCAGCAACCTCCACGCTTCTTTCGCGTTCTTCCAACGGCTCTCTCTCCCCTCTAGCCTCCACCAACTCTGGAGGCAAGCATCTCTGCAGGATGCACGCTCGGCAATTCCTTTTATTTTGCAGGCTCATTCTCATCTATAGGCTCGACTTCAGCCTCTAATATCGCTTCATATACTCCGTCCTCGGGCAAATTTGCAGCTCTTGGCTCAAATGGTCCCAACGGCGAGATAGACACAGTGTTTTGCGACACCAAGGACAACAAGGTTTGGGTCGGTGGTTCGTTTACCTCACCAGGTGCATCAGTTGCTGTGTGGGATACATCAGCAAACTCTTGGTCCAAACCGCCCTTCAATGGTTTCACGGGTGCAGAGGGTCGTGTACTGTCCATCACAACCAACTCTTCAGAGTCCAGTCTCTTCTTTGCCGGCTCGTTTATCACGTCTTTTCAAGGAAATGGAACAACCTTGAATTCGACAAACAATCCCAACGTCCCCTTCTCCGCGGGAGCCACGCCATTCTCGTCTTCCCTCGTCCCTATTCCCCTCCAGGGAGCCCAGATACAAGGCTCGCCTTCGTCCACCAACTCTCAATTCAGCAATATCTCCAATATACTCTGTCCCGCAGGATCAGATGGCCCAGGAAACACCTGGTTCGCGGCTGATTCTAATGAGGCAGTAATCACGGTTCGCGCGTTTTCATTTCTGCAAGCCAGCGGCGTTAGGCTTGGAAATACATTTCAAAGCAACCATGGAACTACAGGATTCAGGTAGGTTGATTCAGTCCTGTTCGTGCGATATATCTAAACGGTCTTTCAACTAGCGTTACCACTATCCCCGATAATACCGTGCAAACGCTCCAGTATCTTGATCCCACAACGCAGCAAAACACCACCTGCTCTACTACATGCCCTCTTTCCACAGATTCATCCCTTCTCTATCAAGATTTCTTATTCGACTCTTCGCTCACTATCACTGGCGTTCAGATAACGCTCTCTGAATTCACAGGAGACGGTCCAGGGTTACATATCCTGCAGCTCCTGTCTTCCGGAGCTTTCGTTTCCGCTGTTGGATCCCAAAACCAAGCGTCCTGCTTCGCTCCTAACCCTTCCAATACGTCATTCACCGGCAGTTGGAAAGAAGAAGTCGTTCCTACAAACATCTCCGGGACAACGGAATCGGTCCTCGTCTCTGACGTTGCTGTTGGCACTTCCGCATCTTCAGGTCCAAGTTTCACTTGGATACCGTATGTTTCTGCGTCCGGCGACTACGATGTCTTCATGGTCGTTCCCGGATGCACCAACATGCAGGATTGTGCGTCGCGCACGTCTGTAAAAGTCACGTTGTTCCCCGGAAATGGGCTGAATCCATCGGTTACGACTGTGGATCAGACCAACACTGACGATGCTTCTATATCCATCTACAGTGGCCCCATCTTACCCTCATCCCCCGACTTTGTCACCACGGTCACCATGACCCTTGCCGATAGCCCAGCTGGCACTGGATCGAATGGAATGTACGAAATCGTGGCTGATCAGATTCAGTTGGTCCTCACCTCCGCCAACGCGACCACTACGGGTTCGAATGGTTCTTCTTCAGGAAGCGCTTCGGGATCGAACGAGGGCTTTGGGTTCTTTGAATGGCCGCTTAGCAGCACGGCTTCTGTCGATGCTACGTCCACGCTTGCCAATTCCACTGAAACAGCGGCAGACTTGGCGGCCATTGATTTGTTCAATGGTATTGGAGGCAACGGCACTATCTCTAGTGAAAATGCTGCCATTGCCAGTGTCGCGCACCATTCGTCGGGAACCATCTTCCTCGCCGGCAACTTTACGACGTCTTCCAACGCGAATAACATTGTGTCCTTTGCGAATGGGTCTGTATCTGCATTGCCGGATAATGGACTAGATGGGTCTGTTACTGCGTTGGCTATTGACGGTGATAGTCTGTTCGTCGGTGGTTCTTTTATGGATACATCTTCGGCGTCGACCAACGGAATGCTCCAAGGTGTTGCACTGTACAACGTCCCGAACAAAAAATGGAGTGCATTGGGTGCTGGTGTCAACGGGAAGGTATCGAGTCTTGGTATCAGTGCCGGTCAACTTCTCGTTGCTGGCAACTTTACGCAAGTATTCGCTTCTTCATCTGACAACTCGGGTTTCGACGCGCCTGGATTCGCAGTTTGGAATATCTCCCAATCCGCGTGGGTCAATGGTGGCGGCCTTGTGGTTGGTTCCATGTCCTTTGTTTCGAATGGCACTGCGCCACAGTATATTGCTGGCAATGTCATCGCGTCGCAGGCGTTCGGAGCTAGTGGTATGGTTATGATTCAAAACGGTGGCTCCGATATTCCCGCCATCTCTCCTTTGGGCGTTCAGCTTGATGGTTCAGCTGCTTCTACTACCACCGCCACCTCCACCCGGAAGAGGTCTTATACTCCTCGTGCTTCATGGATATCGCATGTTCGTCTTACAAATCTCTTTTCCAAGAGACAGTCTTCAACGAGCACCTTGGCTGCTCTTCCTGATCCTCTTCCTGCTACGGCTCCTGCTGTCTTGGCTGGTGCGTTCTGGATAAACAGTACTTCAGGAGATCAGGTGGCTATCATCGGTGGAAACTTTTCCTTCGTACCTTCCGGTTCTTCATTCGGCTCATCCGAAGCCACGAATGTGGGTATCTATGACCAGGGCATTGCCACCATCAGGGCTCTGCAGGGTAATCAGGTTAACGGGACCGTTCGCGCGCTTTTGGTCGTTGGAGACACCCTCTATGTCGGAGGCCAGTTCACCATTAGCGGTCTCGATGTGAATGGGTTTGCGATCTATGATCTAGCCAAGCAAGACTGGGACGTCTCTGGCGTGCAAGCGTTGCAGTCTAGCTCTGGATCCTCCGTTGTCGTTCGTTCCATTTCCACCTCCACCTCGAAAGCAAACACCATCATTGTTGCTGGGACTTTTGCGCAAGCCGGTTCGTTGACTTGTCAGGCGATTTGCTCTTTAGATACTTCCACCAATCAATGGACTTCGCTTGGTAGTGGTATCAATGGTCAAGTGTCGTCTGTGTCATATGCAGGAGTGAGTAGTTTGTGACCTTTGATTATTTTCTCTGCTGATTCGATTTGTTCCAGAGCAACCAAGAGACATTGATTGCGGCTGGCTCTATTGCTTTGTCTGACAACACCGAAGCTAATGTAGCTCAGCTCACCTTGTCAAACATGACGTGGGCCGCAGTTGGCTCAGGCTCAGAGATTCCTGGTCCTGTTACTGCTGTGGAGGTCAACGACGCGAATTCTAGCAGTATATTCGCTGCGGGAAAGTGAGTATTTCTTCATAGTATTTCATGAGCTATGCTAATGTGTCGCAGGACCACTGATAACGCTACGTTCTTGTCCTTCTTTGACGGTCAGAACTGGACGACGCTGGGTATGTTGCTTGCTCTTGCTGATGATGATGAAGATACTCATAAAGCTCTTTAGCATCTACACTGCAACAAGAAACTATCATTTCACAACTCGCCATGGTCCCTCTTCAAGACACACACGCCGCCAACAGCATCATCGAGTCTGATCGAATGCTTATGATCTCCGGTTCATTAGACGATTCATCGTTCGGAAATGCATCCACTGCCCTCTTTGATGGCGCAAGCTTCATTCCCTACATCGTTTCTTCAACCGTCTCTGGAAGTGCAGGCTCCGTGTCGTCGCTATTCACCTCAATCGCCAACTTTAGTTTCACGCAAAAGCGTAAGTGATGAATATTTTTCGAATTTTTTGATCTCAAGCAGGTTTATTTCGCAGATTTCCTTGCCACTGGTGTTGTCATCCTCATCTCAATCGCCATAGCTGCAGGTGTAGTCTTCCTCCTTGGCGCTCATTGGCATTCTATGGACGCTCTTTGCGCGACGTGACCGTGAAGACAAGGTGAAACAATTCGACGCTGGAGCTGAGGACGATGAATCTATTCATCATCGTCCTTCATCACTCCTCGAGCACATCAATGCTGCAACGCGGGGAACCATTATTGGTGCGAGTCCGTTTGCGCAGCAAAGTGCCGAAAAAGAGGAGGAGCGGATTGAGGGTGATGGTATGGAGGCCGAGTATGGTCATGACGGCGACAACTATGTGCGTTCTGATACGCCGAGTGCCTATGGTGGCGCTATGGGGAACGAGGAAACCAGCCGACCTGCCCATGCTCGGTACTCCTTTGATGGTGCTGGTGAAGGAGAACTTGCACTAACAGCAGGAACTGAGGTTGAAGTGCTGGATGACCGAGATCATGCGTATGTTTTCATTCATTATCTCTAGGCGTTGGGCTTAACAAACCTTTTTTTTTCCAGGTGGTGGTATGCTCGGGATGTAAGAACGGGTCAAGAAGGTGTAGTACCCGCAGCCTATTTGTACTAGAATAATTTATTATCGTGTCCTTTCGTTTCTTGCCGTTCGTTTTCCAATTTCTTGTATATCGGTTTTCGTGTGCACGATACCCAGTTCTTCTTTCACGACAGACTCTTCCACGTACATCTTCATGTTTTCAAGCACTACAAGGGTTACATGTTACATCTAATGACTTCATACTTAATATGCATGATAGAACAATCATTGCAGCACTAAAAAACGAGAGTGAGCCAGAGAATAGTAGAAGGAGCAGAAGATGCTTACATGGATCTCTGAAATGCTTTTGGTTGTTGTTTCTAAATCCAACTTGTGTCTTGAAGTTTTCGCGACGCTTCTGGTCTCGGAATTCGCGTACGTGTCGCCCTGCTTCTCTAGCTTCACCCTTGTTACGCGCCTTCACAACATCCGTACCACTTCCAAAAGCACCGAACCCGCCCTTTCGAGGGACGAGTACAGAATTTTTGTCTCCGAGTAAGCGGCGTACGATTGCAGCTCCAGAGTTTGGATCGACAGCCTTTGCATCTCTATGCACACCAGGGTACGACTGAGCATAATATCTCCGCATACTTCGATGGCCTATTCGTGCGCCAGACGGTAGGACGAGCTCGTAATTCGAGTCGCCGTATGTTATTTCGTTTGCCGCGAGTTCATCGTCGTCTGAATCTTCTGAATCTCCTCATCCACCACCTCATCCGCTTCGCTTCCATCGTCATCGCTTTCCTCCCATTCTTCATTCTCTTCATCCTGCTTCTTCTTTTGCTTTCGGAGGTGAGCATCAGGATAAGAAGATGTAAAGTCGTAATAATCTGAAATCTCCAACCGATCGTCCGCAGAGTCGTAAGCGACTTTGCAGTGGCTCTTGTCAGTCATATGTTTCCGCACAGCGTCGAGTGTCCGAAACTCTCGACCTTTTCCGTTACAGAATATGCACACATTCCCGACGGCGATCTTTTCTCCTAGATAACGAATGAGGCCGTCGACATCGATGAGGTAGTCGGCATCTGGGATGAAGAAGGAATGCACGGAAGCCATGTGAAGGAGGTTTGCCTGTAAATCGGAAAGCTCGGAAGGACAAAAGAGACAATGTGCGGGGGAAAGCCGAGAACGAGCAGCGGCAATCTTTTCGTCTATCGTTTGGGTAATTTCGTCGTCTTGTGCCGATTCGTCTACGACAAGGGAGACGGGTGCTTTAGGTTCTGGATCTGAAAGAGATACAGCAGCCATCTCCGAGGAAGGTACTTGGACAGGTTCTTCTTCAGAATCCGTTTCGAGACCGTCCTTCTTTGCGAGCTTGGCTGCTAATTTCAGACTTGCTTGAAGCTCGTTCTCCTTGTGCTTCTTGGAGTTGATGTGTGACCGATAAGCATTCTCTGTAGAATACGTCTTACTGTCGTTTGAATGAGTACTTGGAGTTTTATAATAAAAAGCTTGATCTGATCACTTACTTGCAAACTTGGCAAGCAGAACCTTTGAGCGAAGACATGATAGAAGTCTCCGTACGTCTTTCGATGACCTTTTCATTGAAAGTGGCTGCGCTGACTGGAGGTAAGCCAGCTACTCTACGTTTCATATTATATCTATGGTGGTCCGAACGGTAATGCACGCCTGGATCATGCTGTTACTTGCGAGCTCAAAATAGGATGTTTTAGACAGACGTACGTTGTTCCTCGGCGGATACAAATGCGATGGAGCAAGAGATGCAGGTAAATAGATGTTGTTCGTCCATGGTTGATGAGCTAGGTAATGGAGGTGGTGGAAGTCAAATTGATGCAGTTATAAAAGAAAAATTCGATGACTAAGGAATGAAAATTCAGTCATTTGAAGGCTCCGAAAATCTTTTCGCTGAGTGATATGATTACAGATGTATGTCTACAGAGTAAGAGTATTACAGATCCTAGGATGTTCCTTTTGTGAGAGCCGACTTTAGTCGTTGTCGAAGAGGACTTTCTCCTTCCGGACTATCCTCGGTTCGACGAGTAGGACTGGTAGTAACTGGACTGGCAGTGACCATGCTGATACTCGTACGACCTCTCCGACCATCTATCCCAGTTTCCCCATCTTCGACTATCTCAACAACTTCATTCACCACAGCGACCCGTGTCCACCGTCTATATCGTGTGTACTTTCCCATTCCGCCTTTACTACTCCGACCTTCCCATTTGTTGTCCCCGTAGACCCACCCATCGACATCAGTTGCAATATCCTCCTCTTCCGATTCATCTTCATCCTTTTTAGATGACTGACGCTCACCTTCTCCAGCATTGACCTCTTTCATCTTTCCTGCGGCCTTCATTAGCAGACTTTGGTTTTCTTCCTTGGCGGATGGCATCGGCTTCTCAACCCGACTCACAGCACCATCCTCCTTCCTCACCAAAACTTTCCACTCTGGTTCTTCCCATTTCCAGGTAGCGGTTCGCTTGACTCGCTTCCCATTACTATCACGGAGATAACTGAGGTGGGTTCTGGAAGAACGAACGCATTCGGCGGAGAAACTGGCTGTAGATTCGCTGAAGACCACGACGGTCGCTCTGTCGGCAACAGCGCTGGCGAGAAGTCAATTCCGACCCACCACCTCTGGCTCTCATATATAGTAAAGATGAAGCGGAGTGTCGACCCCGGCTCTACCGCATTCGAAGTTGCAAGGGTCGAATATGACAAGGTGGGCGAGGGACGAGGTTGCCCAGAGAGCTTATACCAAACATAGTATGCGCTCCATCGAACCCAGGCACTTTTGGCTAGTGTATTTCGTAGGACAAAGGCCCAGGGTGAGTTCCAGGTTAATGCTACAGTTCCCGCAAGAGCAATAAGGATCCGAAGAGGAATGAGATAGGTCACAGAAAGATAGGGCGCATATAGGAAGAGAGTCACTCGTATGAGAGTGTAGAATGCAGGTCGGAAAGTTGGATTAGGGTTGGGAAGAAGAGACTGAATAACTGTTAGATCCGTGATTACGCTGTTTGGAGGTTATTTTCAGAAACCAAAGGAGCAGCAAGCCGCGTAGTTGGCCAAGCGGTCAATATAATAATGACTGCAATTGGGAAAAAGTATCTATATTTCGGTCAAGATGGATGATTAGAAAGTAGCTATTGTGCTCACCGTAGAGTCGGGCCTAAGAGGCAGAAAGCCCACCAAGCAGCAACCGTCAGCCAACTGTCGTATGACGACCGAGACCAAGTGAGAATTTCGACGACATTTCTTATTAGAGAAATAAACGGAGAAAGTCGAATAAGAACAGCTGTTAACGGGAATGGGATAGAAGTGAGGAATTCTTGAAGATTTGTGGTCGACGTCGACATTGAACGCTTATATCGAGCGCTTATCGCTTCTTTGATGCAAACGGCCACCAAACACATATCGCGTCTTGCTTTTCTTTCTTTCCTTTCTCAAACTCTAACTTACATTTTGGCCTATTGGACGTCCAATCTTCCCCTTTTTGACGCGTCTCCCAACGTTATAAGCACTTCAAAATGGTTTAAACCTATTCTTCGCTGGGACGTTTTCCATTTTGCTCATATTGCAGATAAAGGCTACGTTTACGAACACGAATGGGCCTTTTTCCCTGGCTCTCCGTTTTTTCTGAGGCTATTCAACAGCTCGGATATCCTTCTCGCAGTCGCCATGATATTTATCGCTTGCGATACGACTGCTGTCCTCTATCGTCTCTCACTGAATCATTTTGGTTCACCCAATCTGGCATTCCTTGCTGCTCTTCTATCACTATTACCAAGTAGCCCTGCTACCCTGCGTCTTGCATCATCCACAGAGCCTTTCTTCACCTATCTCTCTTACAGAGGTGTGTGTCGATATCCACTCACATCAACTTCTCCTGATTGATCTCCAGGTATGCTTTACTGCGCACACTCAAATTGGCTTCTTGCTACAATTTGCTTCACCCTTGCGAGCTCCTTCCGCTCAAATGGAATACTCCTAAGCGGTTACATACTCTGGGGTCTCTTAATCCAACCTTTCCTCGCATCCTCGAAACCACCTACACATATCTCTGCATATGTCAAATCTATCATCTACTCTGCTATGATCTTTTCCCCATTTATATATCATCAGACAACTGGATACATGGCTTTTTGCGCTGGTAATGCAATACAGTCATGGTGCTCCAAATCACTTCCTTTCATCTACTCCCATGTTCAATCCAAGTATTGGAACTCCGGTTTCTTACGCTACTGGACATTGGAGCAGCTTCCCAACTTCATCATCGCCGCCCCTCCATTCCTGGTCATCTTGGCATACTCTGCGCATATTTTGACATCGAAAGAGGTGCTGTCGTCGTCGATGACGCCTCATGCGATTCACGCGTGTGTGATGTGCTGTATGTTGCTGTTCAATTCGCATGTACAAATTGTCCTTCGTCTGGCACCCTCAATGCCGCTGGTGTACTGGGCAGCTGCATGGCTGATCATCGACCATCCAAAAGCAGGCAAGTGGTGGGTTGGATGGTCCGTAGTTTGGGGTACGCATGTCTGTGTTACTCTGGAGCGCATTCCTTCCACCTGCGTAGTGTAGCGTATGATATTTATTTATTGTGGTTTCGGACATACAGTATCACAATTTCTAGATAAATAGATCAACAGATCAAGCTAGTTCGCAACTCCCTGGTAGTATATCGGTTAGTACACGCGCCTGTCATTGCTGACTTAGATGTTACGATTGCGCGCGAAAGCTGGGTTCGACTCCCAGCCAGGGAGATAGTGACTTTCGACGCCATGCACTCTGAATTTTTTTTTGAAATCCATTCAGCAAATATCGTTTAAATTTAGTAATACATAATACAGTAGAGCTAAGATGTGAAGTAATCTCAACAAGACAGCTTGAATGAGGACGTCCCTATGCAAAAATAGAAAGCACCAAAACTGGGTCCAAGAAAAAGCTACAACTAATCGTTCCTTCGTTCATTTTAACATCAAGCACTGATAAAGTACAAAGGTATAAGGTATCCTAAACATCGCATGAAAAGTCCTTGGAAAGCAATAAAAATTTTTTTTTTTGCCACTAAGACGAGGACGACTCGGTGGAGGGTGCAGATGATGAAGCCACTGCCGATGAGCTTGAGGTAGATGATGAAGCAGTAGCCGCCGATGAGGCTGGGGCAGAAAATGAAGCAGCAGCCGATGAAGTTGGGGCAGAAGAAGCAGCCTGTGGTAAATCATATTCTACATTAGCCGACTTGTACGAGGAAAGGAGACCGTAACATACCTCGGATGATTCTGGAGAAGCAGCTGTTGCTAGTGGTGCATTTTCTGCCGCAGCTGTACTCGTGGCACTAGCACTAGAGCTGGCAGCCGCCGTCGCGGTCGACTGAGCGGTGGCGGTACTGGCTGGCGCGTTCAAGGAAGATGAACCCGAGCTTGCCGACGACGAAGCGCTTGCGCTCGACTGGGTAGTGGTGGCCGTGCCCGAGGAAGACGAAGCCGAGCTCACCGTGCCATTGCTCGGAGCGCTACTTGCAGATGCAGATGCAGACGCAGACGCAGATCCACTCTGAGAAGCCGTTGCGGAGGTAATGTTACCAGAAACAAGCGAAGAAACTACAGAGGTTGCGTTCGACAACAGGGAATCTAAACTGATACCATCGGTAAGGTCCAAATTGTAAGTCGTCGGGACGGAGGATTGGTTGATTTGCAGCCATGGCAAAGTATATCCGCCGACACCAACCTGGATGGTATTGGCAGCCGCCACTGGACCGTAGGTCAGACTAATTCAATCAATCCATATTTTAGAGTACATACCATCCAAAATACCATCTGGAATGATCGCTAAAGAGGCTATTGCCCCTTGAACGAGGAGGACGTTTTCGATTGTGGGTGATACAACAGTTTCTCCAGGAGGGATGACATAGTCCCCGGAATCGAAAGTCGTGGTAAATTGAGCGTACACGGTTCCGTCGAGACTACCTGTTGACTGTATGCCCAAGACGATCAACTCTGTGTCAAGGGGATTGAAAATCTGTGCACAATCGTATTTGAGGATATCACTGATCCAAATTTTGGAGAAAGAAACATACAGCAACATTGATAGACACCAAAGTTGGTTACTAGACTATCCAATGTAATGGATACATTGACGCTATTGATCAAGCTGTCCCCCATTCCTGTGTAGAGTCATAAGCACCTATCGCAGTCAAAGAGACTTGAACCCACCTTGCAGCGAAGTAGTGAGGTTGAGACCTGAGAGTGCTTCTTGCAACGAGTCTATGGGTGTACTTGAACTATCACCGATGATACTCAGCGGTAAGGTCTCTGTGCTTGTCAAAAAGTTGGTAATGAAAGACTACGTATCAAAGATGTTTAGTTTCATGTCAGTATCCGGAGCAACTGTTCTTACCTGGGCTGTAGTGTCGTTGGCGTTCGTGGGCTCGTATTGGAATTCAGCGGGGAAACTATTCAACCCAGGTACGAGATTGAAAGTCTATATGTTCTTCAGTCCACCTCAACTTGAAGGCAATGAGCAAAGACAACATACATCGATAGCAGCTGACCCAATCAAAACACCTTCATAATACACAGGAAGAGCAATGTCTGTGGTTTGGAGCGATATGTTCGAAGGATTGTCCAACGCCGTCGTTAGAGGAGAGACAATGTACTGGTCTCCCCCAGTCCCTCCGCTCCCGGTCACGGTGACGTTGCTCAGCGTGGCTTGTCCTCCGAATGAGTCAATACCTGCAAAGCATATGGTAAATTACAAAGGTCGAAGACAGCTGGACCAGGACCATAAGTGACTTGCCATTCAAGCTCGATGTGACATTGAAAGGGATACCAGAAATCGGAACGTCTCCAATGCTCGTCGCTGCCGTCACATTAGCAGTACCGACTCAATCCCAAGCTCGCCGAGTTCGAGAGGGTAACTTGTGCAAGCATGGCATCGAACGCGTCATCGTTCAAGGCTGTTAAAGGCACATTACTCCAGGAGATAGGAAGGTCAGCAATATTGCCGGTAGAGACACCGCCAACTGTGGACGCTGCCGGAAGATTGAGCTATTGCGGTATGGATTAACTGAAGGCTAAGGAAAGACAATACAATTTGGTCTTACCTGTGCAATGTTCACTCCAGCTGAACTCAATATAATGTTGGTAGCAGATTCAATGACTTGCAAAGAGAAACCAAACGGATTCTTGTATGTCGCCGACGTGAAATTGGAGCTAGTAGGTGGATCAAAGGCTTGGCTCTCATCTTCGAGCGTCACCGCTAGATCAACAAGTGTTATAGATTGAATGACCTGAATCATGAGAATAGTTTTAATATTTTGTTAACCAATGAAAGAAGAGTTATACGGACATCGAACTGTTGGCCTTGGAGGATTACATCAAGTGCGAGGGTCGTGAAAGCACTGCTGAGCCAGGTTACGTTCTCGGATGTGCCTGGAGGCTGCACAGAAACACCTTGGGCCACAAGGGTTATGTTGTCTCCAGCCAAATATTCTGAGAACAATTGTCCAATGGTATCAATATCAGAGCCAGACTGAGGAATGATGCGTCCGGAAAGGTCCACAGTAGTGTCTGAGTTCGCAGCGAGGAACAAGTCGTCCCCAACCAATGCTAATGGATGTCGTCAGGAAAAAATTACATGGATATTGCAAGACACGTACGTCCAACAAGAACATTATCGTAGAATGCGTCAAATGTAACAGTTCCTAAGTCAATACCCAGCTCTGTAAAGGATACTATGAGTTCAAGTTTAGGGATAAAATAAGATATCAAACGCACGCGCAGGTGACGGGATATTGGCATCCGTTTCAATGGTTATACCACCCGCCGCATTGTCTCCAGGAAGCTGGAAGTTGCTAATCGTTACGCCTGGAAGTCCGTTGAATGCGTTGAAGGATATGTTTTTTGTGAGCGAGACATTATCGAAGATAGTTCCCAAGGCTACAAGTTGAACAGGAAGGGGATGATATCGTCCAGGTAAAGCTTGGGTTGTGCAATAAGAAAGTGGCAAAGGTCGTAAATCTATGGAAAGACTAAAATCAGTCCCTGTTCAAAACTTTCACGACATCAAAACTTACGCATCCAAATCGGTGATGGAAAGAGTTGCGCTGGTCTCGTAGTCCGGCACTCCTGTGTTCGCAGCAGCGCATATTGGAGGAAGAGCGATGGTCGCGATGCTTTGACCTTCCCATGTGACAGTGACAGGGTCGGTGAAGGTAATCAATGCATCGAGAGGACCAGTGTCGGTCAAAGATCCTTTCAGAGAAAGAGAAAAGCCTTCATTGGTGATGTCGCTGGGATTAGTTAGCACGTTAGATTTGCTGCTTAGAGAGTAATGCCAGCATACGAACGTAATGTTGGCTTCAGTAAACGATAACACAGATTGATCCACCAATTCTTGAGCGACAGGTCCAGCGACTGCGCCAATGAGAAACAACGCCGTATCGTCGGTCTAAAATACAGAGCATGAGCAGCAATTCTTTAGATATGCGATGGACTCACAATCGCTGTGACATTGTTTTGAACGAAAGCGAGATCGGTAGCGTCTGAAAAAGATGTTGAGTTTCACTCCGTCGGAGCACAATCGTTGAGCCTACATTCATCGAGCTTGAGTGAAGACTGAATGGCAAGATCTATCCTCAGATTCTTCAGGGAGTCCAAGATCGCGTCTTCAAAGTCGAACTGGGTACCGCTGACGCACGTTGGGGCAGCTGTATCAACGGAAGTATTTACCTGAATTTAGAGTGAGTATTTGTGAGCTACCGAATTCAAGCCAATGGATTTTTGAACGTACAGGTGGTTTGAAATCAGGATTGTCAAGAATGAATTCAAATAGTTCCACGAGAGGCCCGAGGTCGACGCCGTTCGTTTGGGCACCTGCTTCTAAAAGCTCGATAATGGAAACTGGGTTGAGGTTAAAATTGAACGGAAGCGTTGGAGATGTAACGGATGAATGGCCAAGTGCTTGAATCGGATTCGAACTTTCATCAGCATTGATACTGCCGAGGGTAATACTATTTTGGTACGAAGCATTTGCTACGACTGTGAGGAGATTTATGCTGGCCGTGAATGGATTATCTAGGGTAAAGGTCGCTTCAGCAACGCCCGTGCTGACTATGTCCGTAGGGAAGGTCAAGGACGTGCTAACTATCAAGTTTTGCTCTAAGGCAGGAATTATGACCGGAGACAATTTTATCTCGGACATAGCTTCCTGCAAAGATTCGATTGGCGTGGAACTTGTGCTTCCTGCAATTGAAGTACTCGAGTTGATTCCTTGGATGTAGTTCTCGAGTAACGTTTGTCCAGCAGCGACCGCACCTCCTTGAGGAGAGAATTCAACATCTATTGACCGTGATGAGTTTGCGTTAATCAGGATGACTGAGATCACTAACCGATGGCGTACGTTGTGGTACCGGGCTCGATTACCAAGTTGTTCTGCAGAAAAATAAAGTTGAGGGATGAAGATAACGCCTGAGAGGGATTTTCTTACAAGAACAGCGGATCCTATGGTTTGTCCCCTGAAGAAGCACAGTTAAGAACCAATCCTATAAAGTTGAGCTCGGACTTACTCGAATTCCAATGAGAAGGAAACATCTCCTGCTCCTATGGTCAAATTGCTAGAATCGACAGTCAGCCAGTTGTTCCGCTGCGTAAAACAATACATACCTTGGATTCGTCAAAGGACTATTGACCTTAATTAACAAAAAGTCTGTGAAGCCCTGGTTCACATCTAAATCCATGACAGTCACGGGTTCCGTATCCAGTCCTTGGAGTCCGGCAATAGTAGTGTCCACAGAAAACGAAATGTTTGTTAGAGATAGCGTTCCGACTGCAGTTGACGCAGACGCGTCAACGGTACCTGAAAGACCCATAGTCACATTACTGCCAACCGTAGTTGCAGCGAGAAAGTCGTCAAATGTACTCTCAGCTCCATCAATGACTTGGAAAGGTACATCGCTGAAGGTCAAAGAGATTATTCTGGTGTCGACATCTGTCGTAGACGGTCCTTGTGGTATCGCCAATTGGGCAAAATTCTGGCCTCCAGACGATACGTCTATGGTTTGCTGCAACTCCACAATGTCGATGGGGAATGCAAAAGGTATAGTAAATGCGGCAGTCGTCAAGTTGGAGCTTGTAGACTGGGTTATATGCTGTGTCCTCGGTAAACAAGAGCTCTAGCTCGTCGAGAGTAATCGACTCGATGATGTTCAGTACGCCTTGGTTCGGAAGGCTGGTCTCCACGTCGAGCACAGTGATAGCGTTATTCAGCCAGGTCACCTTCAATCAAATGAGATAGTGTGGGATTTCGCGCGCAACAGAAAACTCACGTCGGATGGGCCTGCACTTGCACCTTGTACCACCAAGTCCGAGTCTAAGCCGTGAACAAAGTTGTTGAATATCTGTGAAACTACCGCAAGGCCCTCAGAAGTGTTCTGCGGTAAAAGACGTCCGAATAGGGCTAAAGAAGTCGTAGCTCCAGGGATTAAAGAAACCGTTCCACTAGTCGCAACGGGGGCAATCAGCTTGGTTGCTTGCGAAACTGTTAAATCCGAGAGAGCTTAGTTCAATTCCAACTTGCGAGGGCTATTCAACCTATATCAGCGGTTGAATGGCATACAGATTGTAGGAGACATACATTCTCTGCAGTAGCATTTATAGTGAGGGTGATTCCGCCAGCAGGGTCGTTGGAAGGTAGATTGAAGTTTTGTATCACCACACCTCCTTTCAGGCCGTTGAACCCCTTGAGAGTGACCGGCTTGGCAGTCAATGAAATTCCAGTAACGTCGATCCCTTCAAACGGATAAGTTGAGCGAACCTTGAGCTCTATCGAGTTTGCTTACCGAGAGCCGAAACTGTAAGATTCTCCCCAGTTATAACCCATTCAAAGCTCTCATTAGTGAGAAGAGTCTGTGAATCGTAATTGACATCAGTAAAAAGTAAAAAGAAACTCTCTCTATCCGTCTAACCTTTGTGAAGTCAGTGAGCGTGTCCACAGATGAAACCTGGAAGTTCGAGTTGACATTGATTTGGCCTCCTTGATCGCCAACTATGGAAACATTGTCCATTGAGATCGTCCCGAGAGTATTTCCAGACCAAGCCACTGTGAGGCCGGTGGGGAAGGCAATAATTGCGTCAAAAGGACCTGCATTAGAGATACTTCCATTCAAAGCAGTGTCAAAGCTGGTTTGCTGTGGGTTTGAGATGAGTACCGCATCGATGCTACCAATGATCGTTCAATATTGATGCCATCATAGAAATAAATCGATTTACCCCAAACCGGAGCCTCCAACTATACTCTGAACGATGGGTTTTGCGAGAATGGGAAGGATCATGTCGAGGCTGGAATCTGTTTCCGTGGGGAGGCCTGACTGCATGTAGTTGAGTACTGCGTTGTATTCGCCTGTAAATATTCCCCGCGTAAGAATCAACACATTAAATATTCAACTTTGAGGAACAATACCAATGGTAACCTGTATTTGATCGTCAGCGTTCATTCGAAAACTTTTTACAAGAGACTAACCTGCGCCGTTAAATTTACATCCGATTTGAGCTGTTTGAACGCAGTTTGCACAAAGGAAGGCAGTGAAAAGTTCCTTGGAGAGGCTCAGTGTACCGAAAACGAGGCAAAGGTTGGGAGACAAACGTGTATAGACTTGCGTCGTTCTGAGCCCCAGTGGAGACAGCAGGTCCCGTAGTCATCAAGTACGTGTAGCCGCCTAGTGCTACTATACCGTCAAGCGGGGAAACGTCTAATCCAGCTTCCACGGCCAGCGCTCGTGTCACTGTGAACAAAGAGGCGGGGTCAAAGTTCATGTCCAACGGAAGCGTAGGAGAAGTCGCATTTTGTTTTCCGGGGGAGCTGAAATTAGTCGAAGATGAAATTGTTCCAAGCGTGATACCAAAAGCTGATACGGTAGATTCTATGCCTGTGATATCTAGATCCGCAGTCCAGGGATTGCTCAAGCTCACAGTCACATCGCTGATATTGTTGGTGATACCGGTGGTCGATAATACTAAGAATATGGTAAGAGACTATAAAAACGTTTTGAATCATATCATTGAATTACCTTCCAAAGACGCTGTGTTCAAAAGACTGGCTGTGAGGCCGGGAAGTGTGACGCCAATCTCCAAAGTTTTAAAGGCTTGTGCCAAAGATGCAATCGAAGTACTGCCATTGTAACCGCTTATGGAAAGCTGGACGTCTGGTAAAGTATTTATAAGAGATAAACAAGCTGTGGGGTATGAGGGAACATTACCTTGCTGTCCAACAAATTGGTCGAGTGTGTTTTGGGCTTGGGGATTGCTGTTAGACTATGGAAGGATGCGTCAGAACGACATAACTGTATAGGATCTGGGCCCTACGGCAAAAGTCGATTGAGCTTGGATCGAATTGTTTCCCATTATAAGATCCAAGTTTGGTAATAGGGCCGTTCCAAGCAACGCGCCGTCCCTTGTGAGTTGCATAGCTTCGAATAGACATAAGTCTATGGCGCGAATCTCATTGTAGAATTACTTACTCAAGTCCCCAGTCGATAAATTGAGATTCGAAGGGTTAACGATGGAGACTAAATAAATATTAGAGTACATATTCATCCAACTCAAGGAAAGACTCACCGTTGATAGCCAACTGAATGCCTTCGGTAGTCCCTCCAGTCACATCGACGGCATGGATGGTTGTTAATCCGTTCAGGCCTTGTAATCCATTCAGAGATGATGGCACGTTAAAGTTGATGGGATCCAGCGTGATCTGGCCGATGCTCAAGTTCGCGATTGCCCGAGAGTGACCAACAAGCTGGAAAGTCGAATCCTTGAGATCAGTAAGATTGGTATCTGTAGCTCATTAGTGCGGCCAGCGATATGGACAAGTAATGATACTCACTGAATTGGGAAAAGTTGGGTTGATCAGCGTCCGCAACGCTCAAATTAGTGTTTTCAATGGTAATATTGATTGTCCCCGATGTGAATGTCGAGTTGATCACACTAATAGATGACTCGGACGCCCCTTCCGGCTTTTTGGCAATGTTAGCCTTCGTTAAAGCGTAAGAATGGCACAAAACTTACTGTTGAAAGCCCTGCGACCACCAAATCCCCATTGGTGATATTGAACGAGTTTTGTATCTCGGATATCGCGATGCCAAACCCAAACGGCAGTTCTGAACAAAACTTAGCGCCGTAGCACTGTGTTTAACCGAAACGACCCACCGAGCGATGCCTGGACGGTTTGACTCTGTGCACTAGGAGCCCAAGGCGTTTCTTCGAAGAACTGTAGCGCCATGTTTCCTATATCAATGCTTTTGATAGGGGCAATTGCGCCTGAGAGGGACTTGAATGGGACATGCAGTTGCAACGATTCTAAGCCTTGACTAAGCCAAGATATGGCAGTTCCATCTGACTGCAGAGTAGACCTTCCAGTTGCAATAACATCCGAGTCATCTCCATTGATATAATTGGTAAAAAGCTGCGACACAACGGTAAGATTGTTTTCTCCCGACTGTGGAATCAGTGTGCCCGAGAGTGTGATATTGTTGGTTGTTGCTCCTGTCTGTGATACTTTTTGAGGGCACGCTTACATAGAGATTAGAAAATACGCACAATAACCGTGTTTGTTCCAGTTCCAGTCCCGAGAAGAACATTTTGATATGAAAGGTCAAACACAACCGTTCCGAGGTCCAGTGAAAAAGGACTACGTTCGAGAACTTGGTAAACAAAGATTTCATGGCGAACGGAAGGTAGAAGTACCTGGGGTTGTTCAATCCAGTGGTAGCCTGAAAATCAATTCCACCATTTGGATTATCACTCGGGAGGAGCAGATTCAGAAGGGTAACATTTCCATTAAAACTGTTGAACCCTGTGGACGGTCAATGGGTAAGAAAAGCACCCAGTTAATGAAAAAGATACCTACCTTGCAGTGTAATGTACTTGTTAAATTTGATACCTTTTGATACGGGGAATTTGGCCGCTTGTACTCGAAGATTACTTGATTGCAGTCTCCACTGGAAGCTTGAGGACGTGATCATGTCCCCGGCGAACTGACCAAAGGCAGACTGGTTGGTGATTTGGAACGTCGTGGTCTGATTGATTGTAGCTCGTTTATGGCTCGCTGAGATTTCACCTAGGTTCATCTGCCCAATCGGAACCTCTGTTCCGTTTTGCTGCACCCAGCTAACGTCAACCGGTTCTGTGAACTGAATCTTCGCAGGAATGATTCCAGTATGAGAGACCTTTGGGAGAGCGTTTGCAAAAGGATTTAATATGATCAGGTAATCTTACCGATCCCTCCAAGGCCAAAGAAAAGCTAGAAGATAATCATGAAAAATTATCGAAAGGTGTAGGTCGAAAGCATACCTATCATTCGCCGGACTGCTAATAGTCGCCACGTTGACGCCGAGAACACTTTTGTTCAAGACGTCTTGAACTATCGCGGTCACCACAGGGAACTTGCTTGGGAATCAGCACAGGGATTGCGTTTTGCAAGAACAGATGGCATACTAAGAGAACGAATAAAAGCACGATTCCCAGAGGAATGATGATGGCCTGGCTAATGAGGAACTTTCGTTTTTTGTAGAACGGAACCTTTGGCCTGAGCCGCTGCTGGTGCGGCGGAGGCAGCATCCTGTGCACCAGTTCCCGCTGCTGGAAGACCTACTGGGACACCGGCACCGGCAGCGGTAGTGTTTGAGATTTCGTTCTCTGAAAAACGGGAGCCAGCAGGAGGTCTGGCATGAGCTAGAACAAATGGATGGTTAGGGCTAGGGAGTAGAATTACGAAATGCGGGGAACGTACTGGTCAAACCTGCCTGGGAACCTATAGACTGGGCACTAGCTGCACCCAGGTCCTGATGATAGATTCCGCTGCTTGTCCTTGCGGGCCCAATTTGCTCCATGCTGGACGCGTAAATTCTCCTAGTTGACGCGCGCAAGCGGGTCCAGGAGTGAGCGGTCGGGGAAAGAGGAAAACACAAGCTCTGAACAGGAGAAAACACGAGGAACAGGACTCGGCTTTTGGGTCAAGGCGGCTGTTTTGTAGGCCATAGAAAAAAAGTTAGCGGTTACAGATCTGTGGAGCCCCACATCCATCTAGGGACAATATATTTCCCCCGCATGCTCATCTGGAGAAGACTCCGAGTAGACTTGGCAGGTGAGAGAGCACATGGTCGAATCAAGAATCAAGGTCGAATCAATATTCCCACCCTCGACGTCGCTTCGACGCGACGCGTCTGTGATTTCTGTGTTGAATATCTCGCAAAAGCACTTGAGCATTTAAACTCTTCTGGCGGCCTCCATTACTCTCAATTATTCTCAGTGAGCACTTTCCTTCTACAATGTAGACCAACAACTTACTGATAAGTCTTCTTTCTAGTTGGTTTCCCCGCTTTTCTCTGATACTTAGTTTTTTATTATCACATGCAGAACCTAAACCCTCAGCTGACTTGCTTTCCCTAAAGCAAAATCTAGTTAGCTCATTTCATCTACGCTACGGACTCTTCAATATCCGAGATCCTTCTCAAATTTCAGCAGCTTTTTTTCTCGTTTACCGATACTTACAATCCAAATTGCGAGCTATCACGAACGAACGAATTCGGATCCGATACTTTCGTGCTCTTTGTCAACTCTAGTGCATAACGTTCTCTTCCGGACTCAAATTGGCCATCTAGGGATGCCCGACCAGACATTACTTCCAGGCCGCTGAACCCACGCTACTATTCCCGAGTTTACTTCTCCCTGGTCAGTTAAGTATACTTGGATGGCGACTTCCATTCCATCTCGTACCTGCCTTCAGGACGATCATGTAAAATGTCATCCTCCCGACAGTTCTAGAACAGCTGAGCTGAGCGTTCAAAGTAACAATGCAAGCTATCGATTTAGAAAGACGATCTCATCGCTTTCAGTTTGCATCGTATTGTCTTGTCTCATTACGCTAATCTATTCTAGCACTTCTTTCTTAATGAAGACTGATTTGGAACTTTACACACTTTCAGGTTGCAATTGGAGAACTCCGAGTAAACTCAAAGAATTCGAAGTGAGGCGATCGCCGTTCTGGTGGATAATATTACATTTGGTTCATGGAGAACACGGATATCGATTACGGATGGTAACATGTAATATGGTTCTCCACCTCCATTCTCTATTGATGCGGAGTCCTCTAGATCTTCCGCTTTCTCTGCTCAAGAATCAAATGATTGTAGGTGCATTGAGTTATTTATTGTACGTCTCCAAACATGAGAGTAACTATATCTTCTGACATCGGGCCAGTACTGGCAAAAGCCGGTGGTCCATATGTGCTTAGTAGAATAGCTTGAACAGCATCAAACTACTGAAGATCTCCCCGCGCACGTCCAAAAAGCTCCACTTTTGGAACAAGTGCATCGGTCGGGTCTTGCAATGCTCTCGGAGTCGCATTATCGAGATAAACACAAGTCTAGAGGACTCTTTAATTAACCTTTGATTGAACTTTTCTCCTAAGGGTCTTGTATAGACGACCATCTTCTCGGTGCCATGAGCCAGGATACAGCGAACTTTACATACACGCAGTAAGCCTGATACTAATGAGTAGTCTCGGAGATACATACCATGATGATTTTATAGAAAAATTTGAAGAGCGCGGAAATTGCATCGATGGGATGATCAAGAATCACGCAGGCTCGAAGATGGAGTGGATATATCGTGGAGTTAGAATGAACAAGCATGTTATTTTTTTTGCGGATGAGATGGTAAATATGCTTTACCTCATCGCCTAGATAAATGGGCAGGCGCGACTTAACCTCCAGCTACAGTATTCATGAGAGCCTCTCAACTCAGACTCAGACAGAGTTGCACGATTCAAGATTGTGAAGCGTTGCCTACTTTAGTGTATACTCCACGGGAGCACTTGAGCCCAAACGTCGAGTTGAAGGGGCAACCGTAATTGTTCCATCGAGCACGTACGCATTGAACTTGCCATCGATCTATTTCCATCATTTATCGCGCATGGTGTAACTAGACTCCAAAGTAGCTTTGAAGATAGTACTGCGAATTTCATCTAATGTTACATCTTGCCTTTATTCCACTGTAATCAAGTTGAATCCATATCAGTGTCAGTTTTATTGTTATTGGAAAGCTAGCTTACCTGTACAGACAGTTTGGCATTACGCTTTATATTCTGCGCGCGCCCCGCGTTGTTCAACACTGCGGGCATCCTCGTGTAGCTCCTGCGTCTCCATCGCGACTATATCCTGCAGCTCCTCCTCCTGTTCATCCTGTTCGGCTTCATCTGGCTCCTCCTCCTCGTCAGCATTGACATCGTCCCCTCGTTCGACCTCGACGACGGCGTCGTCAACCTCCATCAAATCCTCATCAGCATCAGCTGCGCGATTAATCGCCGCTGTGAGTGATTCAGCTGTGGCCAAGTCCTCTCCCGTTGCCGTTGCAAAAGATTGAGCAAGCGGAGCAGAAGTAAACGGCGGAGGGAGTGTTTCCGTGGTTCTCATCGTCGCAGGAGCTGGCGTATTCGCAATACTTCCAACCATTTCCCTTTCCTTGCCCTTGTTTTTTGAATTCGAACTGACACTAGTAGTTGGTTTTCCATTGACGATACTGGTACCGGCGCCCTGGCCTTGACCTTGATGAGCGCTGGTACTGGCAGTACTTGCGCGTCGTGCAGCAGCAGCAGAACCTCCTCCTTTATCGTTTTTGCCTTGTTCTCGGTAGACTATGTTGAAGGAGATAAGTCTACAGATACAAAAGTGGGGCAAGCACTAGCACTGACCTTGCAACTCGTCGGTTAATGGACCCACCAAGTCTCCTAGTTGGATTAGTTCTAACGCTTTGAGAACGTCGGAGGCGGAGATGCTCTTGTGTTGTTTGGATTGGGCGACATCGTGTGCACTGTGGAGATAACGAGCAAGCGAAAAAGAGAGATAAAGATTCAGGACGCGTTATATGGCGGATGAAAAAGAGACTTGCGTCGCAGCTAGAATGTCATTGAATGTCAACCAACGCGTTTAAAGAATGTAATTAATGTACAAAGCTCACCCAGGTAATTAATGAACACCGTAGAACCTTTCACGAGGGATAATATGGCTTCTTTTTGTAGTTTCGTGTTATCTGGTACCTAGTAAAGTTTTGTTGACGAAAGATATACATAAATCAAGCAGAACTTACTGCAGACTTTGCGATTTTGGTGACTAGACTTTTAGGAAGTTCAAAGTTGTCAATGCCTTCTGAAACGAGATCTTGTTGCTGGAAGGAAGGAGGTTCAGATGAAGGTAACGGAGAGGTTTCTAGCCTACCTGTTGGGCAGAGAGAGGGCCGGGTTTTCTTTGCGAGGCATCGGCGCGAGAATGAGTGATGGTCCAAGTGAGAGCGCTGGCGCTTATTAGACGCGTTTGCTAATAAGTAGATCAAGCTATGTACATTGCAGAAACTAATAAACTAAAACTAATGATACAATATTATGGATTCGAGAAAACCAAGAAAAAACTATGTAAAACTGTCTTCCAATTCCTCAGTATCCCCCTCATCCATCTCATCGTCGTCGGAATTCTGCCCATCTTCATCTAAATCTTCCATGCTCGCGTCTAAATCCTGCGTAGATTCGTTCTCGCCATCGTCTTCTATGCCTGAAGGTGGACCACCAGAAGCAGCTGATGTAGAGTCCGAATCTTCTTCTTCTTCTTCGTCTTCTTCAGCCTAAAACAGAAAATTCAAGAAAGGAGTAGAAAGTAAGGACATAATTTAAACAACAAATAAAGGAGACTCCGCACATCATTCTTCTCTTCCGCCACAGTAAGTGTTTTCCCAATTGGTACCAAGAATGAAAAGCCTCGTTGAGAGATGGTCATGCTCTGGTCAATCAGTCGGCAAATCGACGCGAACCAAGAGAAGATTACGCACCAATTCCTCCAATTCACTCTCCTCTTCGCTCAAATCATCCATCTCGCGCTGTAGATTTCTCCAGGCATTCAAATTCGCATAACTTCCAGGCGGATCCGCTGGATTCGCTTTGGGCAGTGGCAGCACATGTGTTTGAGGAGGAGCAGGGAGAAGTCGAGGAAACAAAGGTTCTCTAGGGATTAGAGTTGGTGTCCCTACTGACATGATGGAAAATGTAGCATGAAGTGATTCAAGTGTGAAGTTGAAGAAGAGACCGTGGTGAGCGCTTGTTCATTTGACTAGCGCCCACCGACTTACCTTGAACTTCTCTCGCCTTGATGATCTCAGTAATGGGCAGGCGATGCTATAATCCACCAAATCCAAAATTTGCCCTTCTTGTTGGATTTGATTTTTTGTCGAGTGCCGTGCTCGCCGCGGTCCCCGATTGGAAATTGGTATTTTACTAGATAAACTTACCTGTGGTACATACGCTCCCCATGAGCCCATCCGTTTGCCTCCTGCCACCACTACAAGGCTCAAACAGAATATATTGTTTGACTCTGCCTTCCCTCGAGTGACGACGCACCCATGTATTCAACACTTCGACCTCGTAGATTATTAATGATCATTCCATTAGATGGCATGAAGAAAGTGGTTGACCGTAATGAGCAGAGTCGGAACACTCAAGCACTAGTGTGGTTAGTACAAGGGTTAGTACAAGTACTTATGACAACTCTACTATGTAGGCATGCACCGATGGTAAAGACATGCGAGCTACCAGACTTGCTGATTGTCTGCTTCAGTGGATGCAAGAAGCTCCGTTTCTTCTGCCATTCCCATTTACTCGAGTCAAATGAGAATCTCGCATGAGATATACATGCTTGAACTTTCAGGTTAGCATCTCAGCGCCACTACAATTTGGTGAACATTTTAACGATGCCAGCTCTGATATTGTTCGAACTAGGTACGTTAATTTAAAGGCAAGTAACACTGCGATCGAGTATCATTTACGCCTGTCCAGCCAACTGTAAGTTTTTGTGTATTAGTATTAGTCGCCTCGGGTTATCCAATATATGCCTTCTAAAGTTTACTCACCGCATCTCCAGCAACCGAGGAGACCCGAGGGGTCGCTGTAGAGTAAAGCACCTAAATAATGTGCTAAAGGAAACGATCGAGTACTCACTATTTCTCTTTGATAGCCAGAAGTTGAGGGTAATTCTCTCCCCAGAATGCCTCTGCATACCCAAAAAGGCAATGTCAAAGCGGATTGTATCGATGGGGGATGTACTTACGTTCATAGTTGGGCTCGTATACGTTCGCTTCATTCTGGAAAAATCCTTAGTAATACAAACGGGCCATTAAACACCGTTCTTACCATGTAGGCTCCAGAGTCAGGAGCAATGCTAATGAGAGGTTTCGGTATAATTATTTGCGGTCTCGAAAGCAGCGATTTTGTCTTCCGTAGTGCTATTCCATGTGAAAAAGGACCCAAGAACAACCTGGGTTCTCCGTATAAATACACAGGAACTCCCGATAGAATAGGAAACTGACATGCCACACTGAGTCCCGCCACGCAGGAGTCGCACTGGTTGAATTCGCCGTGGCATTGAACAGAAAAGGTGCAACGGCTGTGATAGTCAGAATGTCCTGAGCAGCAGCTGGCATATCAGCTATAGCTTGCACAAACGTGTTCCTTCCGTCTTCTGTTTCAAATAAAGAGGAAGGGATGAGTCGACTCGCTAGAGTAGCTTCGAGTCCTACAGTCTGAGCAGTGCGTAACACAAATTAATATCAATAGCATTCGTAACAGTAATAAATGTTGTAAAATAAAGCTTACCGACTGGTAGGAGATCACGTACTTTACATAAAACTCGTACCAACTAGGGAGAGTTTCGATTGTCACGGTTCCGTTTTGGCTTTGTATGAATTCGGTCGCGTTTTGCATTGAACTTTGGGCTTCTTCGAGTGTGAGCAACGGATTGACAAGGATTAACCCGTTTATCTGAATGGATAAAGACGTGAGCTTTAGATACATTCATAGTTGGTAAACTCACGGTAAAATGTCCTCCCCACCCTTGCTGTGCCCATTGAAGACTGTTCTCAGTAAGCAGTTGGATAAATTGGATTCCTGTTTCGGAGGTTGGGTCGAATGATAGCGAGGCACTACATCCAGGAGCAGAGGGGTACGATGTCAGTTAGAACAAGTTTGAGGTAGCTCGCGCTTTCTTACACTTGAAGAGTCATTGCTCCAGGTTCCACCACAGAAGTAGACTCCAAAACAACACCAAATGTCCCTCCTCCGCCACCTCTGAGTGCCCAAAACAAGTCGGGATTGGTATAAGCGTTGGCCGTGCGGTATTCACCGTCGGGAGTGACCAGTTTAAATTCCAACTGCAGTGCTTTAGATTCAAAAGATGTAAAATGGACTCAATAGGTAGCGCTTACCACACGGTCAATTCCAAGACCTAGTACGGGAGAGAGAACACTGTGTCCACCGCCCTGTGTTGTATTAGCATAGCTGGTAGATGCTAGACCAGTGATATTTACCATGACCCAGCCTCCGCTAGCTCCTACAGTCTCTGCATATCCACCAACGATTGTCACGTTATTGGAATCGGCAAAAGCATAAGCGTCTGCCCATGGAACCCCAGCCTGAGGGCAATGACAGACAGCGGTCAGTCCAGATTTTTCCAATGGATAAAACACGCACGCCAATGGTCATCGCAGGATATGACTCCGAGCCTCCATCAGGTACGAATGAAGCGTTGAAAGAAAGCTGCGAATAAACATTAATATGGCGGAGAATCACTATTTTTATGATAAAAGACCAACGTTGTTTAAATTTCTGGTCTGTTAAACACCAACGAAGCAGATTCAGAAGAATGCATAGTGCATAGATGCTGCCACTGACCCACAATGCCAAAGATCCTACCATGCTAGAGCGACCGAAATAATCATGCCCGGAGTTCTTGATCGAGAGAGGAACACCTGTGTTACTAGAGAAATTGAGCGCAATTTGGACGTCTGTGTAGTTTTGAACGTCAATCTAGATATCCTATCGATTAATAGAAGCCACAGTCGATGAAATATGAACATACATAATACGGCGCAACACTTCCCTGGTCACAAGGAAGATCTGTCCAAGCGAGAAAATCACTGGGGTCGCTAGAGTCGAGCGTACACTGTGAATCAGTGCTCATGCAGGATTCCCATTGTGTAGTCATGAAACTGCCGAACTGCGTCGAACGAAAAGTTGCGTTGAAATAATTATCTTCAATGACCTCGCAGTTGGCTTCAATCCGGGGTACGGATAGACCGTCAAAGTCCGGAAAACATGGAGAGGCGAAGGGTCTGGCTGTATAGAGGCGCCCTCCGAGAGTTTTATTTAGGGCGGTCCAATCCAAAGTTGTGGGTGTTGTGGATTGGAGAGTTTGTATAACTTGAAGGAGTGAAAGCGAGAAAAGGCTGACGAAAAGATTAGTGGTGGGAGTCATGTTGTGTGTGCAGCATACTAGAAGGATGGCTTTTATATAGTACATCCACTGTTATCCGCTGGTTTTCTATGTAAATGACGCATCCTGAATCGTCTCTTTACAAGGCGGGACGGGAACAGGGGCGGTGGGATGAAACGTTCAACGTTGACAAAAATCTGCATTACTACAGGGAAAAAAGCCACTTCCAGATGCGTGGACACTGTTTCTGGCGTCGATATCTTTCAGAAATTTGCCCAGCCCAATAGGCGGCTACTCCAAAAGTACATCTTGAAACTGAACGCTTGAAAAGTCGACTGTTGTAGTAGAAGTAGATTGGAGTAGGTCGTAGTCTATCTTGATGTACAGGGCTGATTGTCTACATTGTTGTCTGTCATTGCTGCTGGATTGGTGGATACCGGACGGAAGTACATTGGGCCAGCCTAGCTGTATGTATACATCTGGTTACATACATATCATGCGTTGGCCAGCGTCGCATAAAAGCCTTCAGCCTCTTTTTCAGAGTATTCGGGGGCATCTTCTTTCGTCCTGTACCCTTAAGTGGCGTTCGCGCGCTTAATATATCTGTGAAAATTTACTCTGTTCCACGTGGTGTATTGAATCTGCAAGGTTGAATGCATGATGAAGTTGCTCTTGCCTTCAATTTGATCCACAACTGAGGAAAGATTTTCGTATTTCAGTGGAGGTCACCTGAAACTTGCGAAGATGTGAGAATTAATAAATATGCAATTTATCGATAACGGACATAACGAGACAACGTTGAGCGAGCTAGAGACGTCGTAACTCCGATAAAACTCTAGCAAGTTCTGGATTGTCCTAGATCATACACGCAGATATCATTGCGATCGAGCATCGTATACACCTTTCCAACTCATTGCTTACATCTAGAAGACCATATGTGGCATGCAGATGAAGTAGAATCAAAGTGGACGGTCCGGGCGCTTGAAGCCTTGATGTCGGATCAGCTAGCCGCTCGTCTACCTGCTTATAGTGGTCCTCTTTGGAAACCTTCACAGCTGTGGCTCGCCAACAGCCACAGTCATTCTTGACTTCATTTTCTGCTCTCGTCAACTTATTCCATAATCTATTTCTCGTTTTTCAACTCGCAGAATCACTCCTCGGCTTTACACATTGGATAGCTAGCTCCCAACAAAGTCTCCCTTGGTGTTGGTACGCGTACTCTGACTTTTTCTCTCTTCAAAGTGACTCAATCTCCAACTATTGTATAGCTCAACATGAGCACTGTTGTTCAGCCCAAACTAGAGGCGCGCCTCGCCGCGCACCCCGTCAGCCTGTCTGCTATCCGCCGAAAGCCCCAATTCACTTATATTTCACCTTCATCTTCCGAAGTTCGTGGTCCATTGAATCTACTCCCTTCATCATCGACAGTTTCACGGCCAAATCTTCGCAAGTCTTCCTCCCCATCCCAACCAAAGTCATCTACTTTGACTGCTGCCAGATCAACTCCTAGGGTCCCAATGGGACCTCCACTTCCACTTTATCATCCCCACGGAAAATTGGCCATGTCCCTGCCTCCCCTTAACCCTTCTACATTTGGTCTTCCATTACCTATCACCATTGATGACGACAGCAGTCGTTCCTCTAGTCACTCAAAGCGATCGGGCGTCAAACTTCGCGACGCTGCCGTTGAAACCGATCCAATTCCTCCTACCTCTGTCAGTGCCGTGGCAGCTATTGCCGCACGCGAGATCAAGAGTCCTCGTAAAAAACGGGCTGGTGGCGGCAAACGAAAAAGGAAAGATGATGATCCCGACACCGCATATCCCGCTAAACGGAATCGTCAAACGAGAGGTGCAGCCAGTCTTCCCAATGACGAGGAGCCAGATTCACCCAGTGCTAATGCTAGCCAAGGCCTGGATGGACCGTCTATACCTGGCACTCCCGTTGAAGTTCCGGACAAGCCGGAGAGGAGAACGACGCGTTCCAGAGGCGCCATAGCTAGAAGAGATTCTACCGCCAGTGAGACTCCTTCTGTCTCTGCCGCTAGTAACGTTGTCGGGAAAGATGCCATGGATGTCGACAGGGCTCGCGACATTAATACTGGTGTCAGTGACAAGAAATCGGAAAAGAGACGGAGCATAAGTAAAGAAGAAGGCGAAGTCAGCGAGGAAAGCAAGTGATGTAGCCACAACGAACATTTCCGCTACCATTCCCTCTCTATATAATAGTCGAGCCATATCTCGACCCCTGCATATCTCATTTCTGTACCACCACATTTTTAAGTATAGTCGTATTCACTCATCACATCGGTTTTCATCGGCGCCGCTATTATTTTCCTAGTATTCTGCTGTACTTGCACATACTGGTTAGCTACTTATTATCACATACATTTATTATTTTATTTCTGCGTGGTAACTTCGGCAAGTGTGGCGCTCATTAATTTCAAGCGCTCTATTACTTGGGCGCTAACATATACCTTGCCGCGTAATAGTTCCTTTCTTCTGCTTAGCATACCTAATCCAAATCTGCTCTGCTGGACGGAGACTTCATGGCAGCCACACGTCGATCTCTTTGGGAGACAGGTCTAGATGAGCAGGTTGAAGTGAATCAACGAGCACTGATCGACAAGGTCTTAAGTCGTTATTCTGGTGAATTCACCGTTTTCCGTGAATTGCTTCAGAATTCGGATGACGCCCAGTCGAAGGAGGTGGAAATTAGATTCGAGACTAGAGGGTACCTGGATAATAAGCTGGGGGTGGAGAGCTCCCAACTTCCCAATCTCAAGACCGCACTGGCAAGTTCAGTTCGACTTTGTTAGACCCAGTTACTGACCACGAGTATAGGTACATCAGTGGACTTTTAAGAACGATGGAATGGTATTTAGAGATGAGGATTGGAATCGGCTCAAGAAGATAGCGTGCGTGTTAATCTCTACTATTACATTCATGCGCACTGAAGCTGTATCATAGAGAAGGAAACCCAGACGAAGAGAAGATCGGTGGTCAGTCCTGCAATGACGTTTAGCTACGAATAATCGCTCAAATTGTGCTACGTACAGCATTCGGCGTCGGCTTTTATAGTCTGTTCTCTGTGACGGAGGAACCCTTCGTAACATCTGGAGGTTAGTCAGAATTTTTCTGACCGAGGAGCTGCGCTCTGATGGTAATAGGTCAATGGATGGGGTTCCACTGGAAGAGGGATCAGGTACATGCATTCTAGAAATCCGCTGGACCGTCTTTGATCAACTCTCGCAGCTCCTGGCTCGTAGAGGAAAGGTTCCCGACACTGATGAACTGACAAAATGGACCTCTTTCGAAATGCCGCTCCGAGAAGACACACCTATACCCGTCGCCTTTGATTTCACTCAGATTCCTTGCATCCTCCATCACATTCATGAGCCATCTCTCTGCAATTTCCGTATACTTTGATGACAAGAAACTCACGAGGTTGACAAAGTCTTCTGGAATACCAAAAGAGTTGGGACTTCCGAAAACATTGAATCTCTTGAACAAGTCAAAGATGATGGCTTTGACCAAGCTGCAATCGACTTGTGAGTGGAATATTCTTCGTTGAGGCTCCATTGACCAAGGTTCATATAGCGTTACACATCCAGGCGGATGTGATGCGTTGGGTTTACACATCTGGCTCAGAGAAAGCCCCTGCACCTTCTGCTGTAAAACCCGTGAAGCCTCCAGCTTCAGGTGGCTTCTTTGCTTCCCTATTTTCGGGATTATCCAGCACTTCTACAACCCCTCAGCCTCCTTCTACACCTGTGGAAGTCCCCAAGCCTATTGACCCACTGAAAACAGATACGACCAGCGTTTCGTTGACCATATTTTCCGCCGAAGCAGACGTTCGTCTAGACCAGAAACTTGCGGCTGAACTACACAGATCTACCAAGAAGAGTCCCCCGAAAAAAATCAAATATGAACTGATATATGTGAGTACAGGTTATATCTTAACGTTCTCCCCGCGCCTTACACATTACAGACTGGAATGAATGAGTACAATGCCAGTAAATCTGAGGACGAGCAGCAAACGTTTGCGACCTCTGGAAGCATTTTTCAAGGATTACGTGCTGATCTCGATGGGTAAGTATAATTCAAGTTTTTTTTGATCTACTTCATCTTACCACTCCATCAGAATGGGTTCGGCTCGAATATTCATCGTATGTACTTGTTCCAAGATATATCTGAACTTATATTGACGCACAACTGCATAGGGCCATGCTACGGGCCAAACAACTGGTATCGGAGGGCACATGAGTGCTCGATTCATCCCCACTGTTGAGCGCGAGAGCCTTGACCTAATGGATCGGAATGTTGCCAGTGCGTACACTAAACGTTTGTTTTCCATGTATTGTACTGACATGCCCAAGTCTGGAACAAAGAACTACTTAATATAGGGGGGATCATAGCCCGTTCGGTTTATGAACTTGAAATGGACAACATCAAGGAGTTGTCTGATTCATCTGGCTCTTCGAAAGATCCGGAACTGCAGATTTTGTTGATGAATCGTGCCATTCATCTTCTTCGATTCTTCACCTTTCACCAATCCACACCATCCGCAGATATCTCCAGTTTGATGGAGGAATCATTCTTCGCGTGTTCCACAGGCTTTCGTGTCATCTCGACGGACGGGATCAAGGATATTGGCGATGTCCGGCTACCGGATATACAGTTCACCTCGTTTGTGAATCTTGCGGTGTTGCCGGAGCAGATCATGACTGGAGCTCGTCCAATGGTCACTGCTTTGCAGAATCGCAAATTGCTCAAGCCCATCACTTTCGATGATGTCCTGAGAGCGCTGGATCTTGGGCCGCTCACGGAAAGCCAGTCGATTGCATGTTTGACGTGGTGGATCAGCTGGAATAAGGATGGCCAACAGGCCGCGCGCCTCCAACAGATACGATCCAAACTTTTGGATAACACCACGCTCACTACAGAAGTCGGTAGCAAGGAACAGGTGTATATTCCACTTAACGCTATTAAAACCGTCTTCAATCCTCGAAGTATCGCGGGTAATATTCCTCCGGATTCTCCATTCCTCCAACGATGCTACCTTTATCTATCAGCAAGGCTTTCCAACCACAACAACTGACCTTGGCATTTGCCTGGACTGAATTGACCTTGGTAGAGTGGCTCAAATTCGTCGCTGAACAACCTCCGAGTCCCGAATTCGATCTTTCGTTATCGGCTCATTGGTCCGAGCGAGTGCTTGGTGTGCTTGTTCGAGCCTGGCCTTCAATTTCTAATGCTATGAAGGAGGAAATAGCTGCGATTTTGAAATCGAAAGCATGCATTCCGACTTCCAATGGATTGAAAAAACCAGAAGAAGCATACTTTTCCAATGTCGATATATTCCACGACTTACCGGTAGTGAAGCTGCCTTCCTTAGCTATGAAGGGCACCATTGAGCGTGTCCTGACCGAAATAGGCGTGCGCAAGCATGTCGAGCTCCAGATCATATTCACTCGGTAAGATTTCTCATTCTTCCAATTTCAACTTTACTGAACAGCTACAGTATGATCAAAACAAATGAATGGTCAGTAACCGACCTGATCAAGTACCTCGTATCAGTCAAAGGCTCTTTATCCTCGGAAGAAAAAGCGAGGCTCAAGTTGACGAGCGCATTTTCCGCGGAAGGCCAGGACTCAAGCAAGAAACGATATCGTGCCGACGAGCTCTTTGAGCCTAATCCCATCTTCACCCAGCTCGAACTACCTGTTATTAACTGGGGACAAAAATGGCGTCAGAACAGTGAAGAAGGTTTGTTCTCAGTGTTCTGATTCTGCGTGGACTAATGGAACTCACAGCGAAATTTCTCTTTGAGCTCGGGCTACAAAAATATCCTTCTCTTCCCGTCCTTATCGACCTTTGTGCGCACAGCCCAAAACCTCAGGTGAGGAACATGAACTCCTGTTGACCTTTGAACTGTTTACCGACTAAAGTTAGATTCGTGCCATAGCACTCAAGTATCTATTGGATAACATCAAAACCAAGTATGGGGACTACGATGTTATGAACTTCTTTACCGTCAAGTTCATTCCAGCCTTGAAGCGCGATTCACCTTGTCTGGGCTCACCAGAAGAAGTGCGTGTTCATCTCCCATTGGGTGATTCTCCACTAACGTTGTCCTGCAGGTATTGTCAAACATCGAGTGGGCCGTTCTTGGTCTTCCCATCCTGGCATCCAGTGTCGCAGCCGAGTTTGGGTCAAAGTTGGGTCTTCGCGAGAATCCGACCAGTCAATTTCTTGTGAACTTCCTCGAAAAAACCCCTCCTCGAGATGAAGATCAAGCCAAAACATATTTTAGTGTCATGTCCAATCGAATATCAGGTACCGGCGCTCATTACCATGTGTAAAGCGTACACTAATTCTGTTTAGACTTCTCCCCTGCTCAGTTGACAAGACTGTCTCAACTACCGATGGTACCGACCAGGCAAAAGAAGGACAATGGTTTCCAGCTACAAAATATCCGCCCAAGTCAATGCTTTTTTGGCCAGGAAGGCAAAGAAGGATTCCACTCCAAGTTGTTCACCTTCATCGACTTTGGTACAAGTGCCAACTCATTTCTCAGTGCTTGCGGAGCGAAACGTGAGCCAAGTGTTGAAGAGATCGCCCTCATGCTACTGGCCGATGCGCACAACTTTTATGATTGTGCTGGCAGCCCAAGCAGGCACGAATATTATTCTCCTGTTCTGTGTATTTTGCTTATTTCATCTTCTTAGTTTCCTTAATGAACTTCGAAACATCGCAGTCAATAGCCGCCTCCTTTCTAATGGGACTGTTGCCCGGCTCAAAAAAGCACCTGTACTTTTAGCTGCTCAGCGCCGAGCCTTAACAGATGAGAAGGCAAAGAAGGAAGTTGATGGAGATGAAGATTTGGACGTCTATGATTTGAAACGGCCAGATCAGATAGTGATTGCCGACGACTCGAATGCTCTTCAACTTTTCGGTGACCAGTTGTGGACCGCACCACAAGAGGAGATTTTGGAGGGTATGCACTTTCGATCTTTTTTTGTTCATACGAGTTCTGAATCTTTCTCTTAAGCTTTCTATATGCTTCTGGGCTCCAGAAGGCTCAGCGTTCTCGTGGAAGAGGAGTACGAGGTGAAAAAAGAGATTGAGAATTCACCCCGAGCCGCTAAACTTCGAACCCAAATCATTGAGCGTCTACCGTTATTCCTGCACGAACATACACGTAAAACGAAGACCTCGTTCAGTTGGCTCTGCTCCAACAACAATTTTGTTGTCAGGGTGTTTGCCAAAATATCGGTCGTGAAATCTCTCAAGTTTGGTTCCGTCAACTTGTCGAAGAAGCAGGCTGCATCCGCCGTTGGACCAAAAGTCAGTAGAGGCCCGCTCCAGATCTGGTTGAGCAACGACTTGGAGATAGACATGTTTGAGTGAGTAGTTGAGACTTCACTTTATTGGACTTTTCTCAATATGATCATCTTAGGGTTGCAACATCGTTCAATCTGCTATTCTTTGAGACGCCCAAAGTAAACGACGCCCTGCTGTTCATGACGATTTTATCCACTGATCTTCAAGCCCTCAAACGGCGCGGGTATAATGGTATGACGCAACAGTTTTTGCCGCGTGGATATACTCTAATTCTATTAGTTGAGCGAATTGAACGAAAATACCGGGAGCAAAAGGAAGAACAGCGGAAGGCTGTTGAAGAGCGCCAGACTGCTGAAAATGCCAAAGCAAGAGCTTTAGTCTCTAAACCACCGGGTCCAGGTCCAGTAGTCCCGCCTGGAGGCTTCCCCGAAATGCCAGAGACCACCGTCTCCAATATCCCCGATGAACGTAGCATTTCCCCTGCCGTTCCTCCAAATCATCCAATTGGACGCCCTAATTCAACACTGAATCCCTTCCAAAAGTTTACTCGAAAGATGGGCCTCAAAGGAACCGATTCCGAAGATCATTCCACAAGGTCCTTCGACGCAAAAGCATACACCACAAGGGCCACAAGGTGCCACACCTCTTGGTGATATATGTAAGCCGACTATACCTTTCATCTTCGAAATGTATGCTGAATGATTTGTATTAGCTGCGAATATTGACATGGCAATCCAAGCATGTCGGCCAGAATCGGGAAATCTTCTTAGAAATCGGGAACAGATGCAGAGAGTGAAGGAATCCTTGGATGAAGGTTACTGTGATATATCTGGTCGTGCCGGAGACCTCCAGCACATCGGTTCGATTGGGACCATGAAAGTTTACTTGTCAGCAGGTGCTTATTTTCTGCAGGCCTCTTTTCCTTAGAACTTGATTCATCTTTGAGCAGAGGTCCCCGATAAACACACATTTCTGATGGACAAAAGCGCATCACTACAGAGGTTCGCGGGCCTGCTGACATCGTTAGCGCGAATCTACAAGCTTCCGCTTCAGAGCCTGCACATTTTTTACGATTTAGAAGGGCCATTGATTGCATTCAATCGCAACGCCAGTATCTTCCTGAATCTACGATTCTACGAAGCTTGGCGTAAGTTTATCGTTTGCTTTTGTCCGAAATATCGCTGAACCAGTCCCTAGATGATGCTGAAGTTGCAAGAGGAAAGATCGCCACGGCCCTCGTTTCGTGGCAAGTATCTTTTTCAGCCAGCTTGTCTTCCTATTTAATTGTGTTGCTTGCAGGTATTTTGCCCTCGCGCACGAGATTGCGCATAATCTGGTGTGACAAGTCTCCTCTAAACTGACTCAATATACACTAACGATCGTTATAGGTTGAGCAACATTCTGCTGAACATACCTGGTATTTATCATCAATAGCTGAGAAGTATGTCTTGGATCTTGCTTTAGAGGCATCGAAAGGGTAACTGGTCATGGACTTGCGTATTTATTTTATTTTGTAATGATAATATTCGCCGACGACACTGGTTCGGGCTTGCCGATCTTTGTGTCCACTGGCAACTGGCAACCCGCATTTTTGAAACGAAACGCGAGCGCACGGCTGCTGTGTGCCAGGACCTCAGGTAGTCCATTCTTCAGGCCAAGTGCCGCGACTAGGCAAGACTTGACCTCAAAGGTTTTTATGCCCTCCTAAAGAAAATTCTGGGGAGTACATACCGTACCGTCTATACTTTGAATATGAAATTTGTGGTGCGACCTTTCGCGTATGCTTAGCAAATCACGAGCTTCTTATAGTTTTAGCGCCTGCTGTTTCCGTTTCACCCATTGACCAACCCTCTTTTCACCCAAAACTGCACTAATTCGTGGAGTGCACTGGTCTCTTTATAACTTATATAACAGTTGTCGCTGTTCTCTGGTAAATTTATTCTGTGGTCAGCTTATTTTTTCCTACTAGAACCTAACTTTCCTTCCAGCTAGATTTACTGGCGGCCTAATCTATCTATTGGCTAATTCGAAACTTTTCTTCCTGGAGAAATCCCAAACTCTCCTGAAATGTATCATCGACCTCAGCCATCTGTTAGAACCACCTCACTTTCTTCCACCAATGGCTCTGTTCCCCGGTTAAGTGATCCGACTCTATTCAACGAGTCCCAGACTGTCACCATTACTGCCACCGACATCCTACTCCACGAAAGATGCTTTGCCTGTTAGCAGTCCCTTGTATGGTGAAACATCACCTAGAATATGCGGGATGCCATTGAAATACGTTTCGTACGTCCCGGAATTTTCCACCTTTTGTTTACCTTTCTCACTTGTATATTATAGCCTTGTCACTCTCGCTGTCCAAAATGCTGCATTATCAATAGTCATGCACTATTCTCGTGTCTCAACTCCTCCATCCCTTGCATATTCACCAGCCTCTGCCGTTCTCCTCAACGAGCTACTAAAAGGCTCAATATCTTTCGTTATTGCTCTGTCAAGGACGCGTGAGTTGGCAGACATCCCATGGCGTCGGATGTCGCTCTGGGAAATCATATGTTCGCTTCCGTACCCGTGGACCGCTCCTTTCTGGACTCTGTGTGGAGAAATTTTCAGTCCGGATTGCTGGAAGCTTTCTATCCCCGCGATCCTATATGTTATCCAAAACTCGCTTCAGTTCGTCGCCATCAGCAATCTCCCTGTCGCTTCTTTCCAGGTTACGTACCAAATGAAAATCTTAACCACGGCCGCCTTCTCTGTCGCCCTTCTTCGCAAGAAGTTGAGCTCGACAAAGTGGCTATCTCTCTTCTTCCTGGCGATTGGGGTTGGAATTGTACAGATCCAGACGTCGTCTGTCTCGGCGCCTAAGAACCAGTCTGTAGGCAGTGCACACGACTCTGCCCCGCTTCATATTCATGTCATGAGCCCTCTGAAAGGATTCGGTGCAGTGACTGCTGCCTGTTTCACGTCAGGCCTGGCCGGTGTCTACTTTGAAATGGTGCTCAAAAATTCCAAAGCAGATCTTTGGGTGCGGAACGTTCAGCTATCCCTATTCTCGCTTATTCCCGCCTTCCTGCCCATTCTCTACACTTCGACGCCTACTTCCCCCGGTTTCTTATCTGGTCTTCTCAGAAACTTTGGTATGTGGGCCTGGGCGACCGTTGCGATACAGGTGTTTGGTGGATTGGTCACTGCCATCGTCATAAAGTACTCGGACAACATCTTGAAAGGCTTTGCGACTAGTCTTTCAATCGTACTGTCTTTTTTGGCATCTGTCATTCTCTTTGATTTTCGTATTACTCCTTCATTCGTCATCGGAGCGTCGACAGTGCTATGTTCCACTTGGATGTACAACCAGCCTCCTGGAAAGGAGCCACTGTCCATTGTCCTCACATCCGCCAACAAGACGCCTTTTACGCCGGTCGACTCGAAGGAGCCTATCATTGGAGAATTCCCGCGGAAGAAACCTTCACCTTTTGGCAGCCCCCGTGGTATCGCCACTGCTCTCGGTTTCAGCGGTGGCTCTGAGAATCGGGAGTCGATTATGTTGGACACTCACCGGTATAATAATGCACCATATGGATCTCCCTTCCCTTCTCGGCCACCCTCACGGGCACCTTCACGAACACCGACTCCTCAGCCTCCTCGTTTGAGTTCCAGCTCTGAGAGTAGCGTCTCATGACAATAAAAGTTGGATTATGACTTATAGGGCACAATGAGAGAGAGGTAAATGTACACACAATCGACGATCTGACGAAGAGACAACGCCAAGCAATGACATGCACAATAGTAGCAGCACTTTCAAGCTTCCTTCTCATTTTTCTCTCAACTGTCATTTTTTTCTTTCTGTGTGTGTTTACATTTTCAACAATCATGAATTCTATACCCCCCACAATTCTTCTCCTCACACATAGAGCTTGCACAGACTTTTTACTACTTGGGTCGGTACATATCTACATTTGCATAAATCCAAGAGACTTTTTAGCCTACTTTGTAGTAGCCTTCCCCTGACCTCGGTTCGTTCGCTTGTCGTCGTCTTTCCTTTTGACCATTTCATTCATTTTTTTTGCTTAGAGTAATGCGTTTGTTATACGTAGTTTTTGTTTAGTATGAGCTGGAACCGATTTTGCAACATAGGGATGAATGAAAAACAACTCCAAAGCTCCTAATAAGTAAAAATATACTGTATAGATGGGAAAATTGTTTCCATCACTGCCATCAGCGACAACGCTTTCTCTAGCTCTACCTTCTCCTCAGCCGGCCTGCAACAGTACGCTTTACTTCAAAGCCTACTTTGTATTTGGACCTTCCTCTCTTTTATAATGGCCCTTCGTTTTCAGTCCAATGTCGATTTCACTGACGTTCCGATTCCGACAACCACAATCCGTCCTGGCCCTTCTGGAGCCACAATCCGTCGTGCCAAAACTCTGACTCGGCCAGAGCGATCTGTAGCACCAGTTCCCCTTATACACTCATCCACACATAGCCCTCTTTCCGACTCTTCTTCTTATGATGGCTCACAAATTTGGAGGATAACTTCGCTTGTCCTTACGTTTTGGGCTCCAGGGTTCCTCCTGAGCAGCATAGGTGGCCTCAAGGATAAAAATGTTAGACAAGCTTGGAGGGAAAAGGTTACGCTTTGTCTAATCATCCTCGCACTTTGCGGCGCAGTCGGCTTTGCCACAGTGGGGACAGAGCGGGTGCTGTGTCCACAGAATGCGAGCACTGCGACGACATTCCTTCGTTTAGATTCAACCCCAGGTGTCCTTGGCGTATTGGGACAAGTTTATAATGTCACCGATGCATCATCATCTAGCCAGGTCGACTTGACTGGCCTTGCCAGTGCTTCTCCCGGCCAGGACATCACCCAGTATTTTGAAAGAGATGCTTCCGACTTTTCCGAATGTACTGGCCTTTCATTTCGTGTAGCCTTAGACGCTCCTTGCACGACGACCAATCCCTGTGTTCTCGGCGACTACAATTCCACTTCCACCTTTACCAAGCTTGGCTTGGTAGCAACCAACTACATCGTTGGCTATTCTTGGGAACAAGTTACTGCCTCTCCGAACTACTTTGTCATCGACGGCGCCGTTCTCAACATGACGACATATATGAATGTCCATTCAACTCCCGTTCCCACCGACGACGTTGACGCCGCTCTTCGAACGATGCTCCAAGGGTCCGGCGGTAGAGACGGAACCCGTCTGTTTTACAGTCGTTCCGACCTCCAATCTGCAGTGCCCTGTCTCAAACAGCGTTATTATGCTGGAAATATAGATAAAATCACTCCGGGGTGCTTTGCCTCCCAGCTAATTCTCTATGCAGGCCTGATAGTCATCCTCAGTCTCGTGGTCATCCGTTTCCTAATGGCCTGCATATTCAGTTGGTTCCTATCAGGTCGACTCGCTGATGCGCCGGATAGCAACGTGCTCAATCGCAATGCCATCAGCCCAGCTGTCATGCCCGAAGGCGCCAATGTTTCTGTAGACAACAAAAACGGTACTGCGCCATGGTCGGGCCCAGGAGGTGCGGCGAAGAAACTGAACAGGAACCCCTACCAATCTGACCGCTCATTCGCTTCCTCTACCACCCTCACCAATTCATCTTCAGAGAGTTCTGTGGCTCCGGTTATGAGTCTGGCTGAGATTGGTGCAGAGCTATTCGCAATTTGCCTAGTCACCTGTTATTCCGAAGGTGAAGACTCGTTACGGACAACCCTCGACTCGATATCGCGGACAACGTACAGCGACGCGAGAAAACTGCTTTTCGTTGTTGCGGATGGAATGATCACGGGTGCAGGAGAGAAAAAAAGTACTCCAGATATCTGTGTCAGTCTGTTGGAGGCGGATCCGCGCTTTGGAAACCCTATCCCTATGATGTACGAAGCAGTAGGGTCAGGGGAGAAGGCCATTAACAGGGCAATGGTGTACGCCGGACACTACAGTAAGTCTCGTTACCATATAAGGCTAATATGCTGACTTGACTTTTGTTCTTTAGCTGTTGCTGGTCGACGTACGCCTATGGTCATCGTTGTCAAATGTGGCACAGAAGCCGAGGCCGCCGCTGGGAAAAAGTCTGGAAATCGAGGAAAGCGAGACAGTCAGCTCATCTTGATGAACTTTTTCTCTCGGGTCACATACAACGACCGCATGTCGCCGTTGGACTTTGAGCTCTTCCGCAAGATGCACGTTCTCATGGGAGTCACACCCGACTTTTTCGAAGTCGTTCTCATGGTGCGTGTATTGTTGGAAGCGTTTATTTCTTTTACTAACTTTTAAAACGTTAGGTCGATGCTGACACGAAAGTTTTCCCTGGATCTCTCGGCTCTTTGGTCAACTGTATGTCCAACGACCAAATGATCATGGGTTGCTGTGGAGAAACTCGTATTGCCAACAAACGGCAGAGCTGGGTCACGATGATCCAGGTTTTCGAGTACTTCATTTCTCATCAACTCGCGAAAGCATTTGAAGCAGCGTTTGGTGGTGTTACATGTCTTCCCGGTTGTTTTTCCATGTTCCGATTAAAGGCTAGAAAGTCGAGTGGAGATGACTGGGTTCCTCTCATCATTAAACCCGAAATCGTGAAGGAATACAGCCAGAACGAAGTAACGACTCTACATCAAAAGAACTTGCTCCTCCTTGGAGAAGATCGATTCTTGACCACAATCCTACTTCGAACATTCCCCAATCGCAAGATGATGTTCTGTCCCCAAGCACGGTGTAGAACCGTTGTCCCCGACACTTTCTCCATGTTATTATCTCAACGTCGGCGGTGGATTAACTCTACCGTTCACAATCTCATGGAACTCGTCCTCGTCCGCGACTTGTGTGGCACTTTCTGCTTCAGCATGCAATTCGTCGTGTTTATGGACCTTCTGGGTACTGTGGTTCTTCCCATTGCTATCGCCCTCACGTACACCTTGATTGCAGGAATGGCTATTAATCCTCCAAAGACGTTCGAAGAAGCCATTCCGCTTATGCTCCTTGTTTCCGTACTTGGTCTTCCAGGTATTCTCATTCTGATTACGACCGGCAAAGTCGTCTATTGCGTTTGGATGTTGATCTATCTACTTGCTCTACCGGTGTGGAATTTCATACTCCCAATCTATGCTTTTTGGCATTTCGATGATTTCTCTTGGGGAGAAACGAGGTATGTTACTGTTAATACCCGTCATACCTGTGGTTGCTAATGCTCGTCTTTGTTATACAGAAAAGTCGAAGGCGAGGTAAAGCAAGACGATCACAGCGGTGGTGGCAAAAAGTTGGACGGTCAAAGTGTGCCATTACGGAGATGGGAAGACTGGGAACGGTCACGACTTCGCAAGCTCCGTCGCGATGAGCGTAGACGCAGGGATTTTGAACAGTCACATCCTGCAGGATACATTGCTGGCGCCGACGATTTGCTCAGTGCTCGAGACGTACGCAGTCAATATGACGGGTCTGATGCGTACTCGATCGCTTCTTCAGAAGATGATACTTGGGGTGGGCAGATTGGCGGGTACAACGAGAACAGCGTACAGTATCCTCCTCCACCTGTTGGGCTTGTGATGCCAGCAGATCGCGTACTGGAAACAGCCAAGACTGTCGACGCCAGTGAGCTTGAAGCAATGTTAGAGTCTGGTTTCGATGAGCGGTCACCAAATACTGCGCCAGCCTATACGCCCCGTTTCCAGCTTTCGGATAATAACTCATCGACACAGCTAGCCACTGGTCACAATGGTTATGCTCCCTTGACACGAGCAGCATCTCCTGGCAATACACCAACATCGCCGTCCTTTAATGCATCAAGAGCTGGTCCTGGAGGTGCACAAGAACGTTATGGTCCTTTGGGTCCTCTTGACCCTGCTACGAGATTTTGAGGGAGGATGAATGGATGTGCTGGACGGACTGTTCAATATTTGTCTTTCGCTTACCATATATCGCTTTGTGTTTGCTATACCCTTCAACTCTCACCTCGCACCCCCCTTCTCTCTCTTGCCGCGGAACGCTTCATTTTTAAAAGAGTACCAGTTTTAATACTTATCAGCCGTCTTATGATTCTTTTCTTCTGTTGGTTTTGCATTGTCGAAGTTTTCTCTTGTCATACGCGCATTTACAGGTAAGTATACGATATATATTCAGTATATAACAACACAAATCAAAACTTGCATAGTCTTGGATCTTTTGGGGTCTAAGCTATTGAGTGGAAGATTGAAGATTATCAGGGACGGCTTGTTCTCTGATACCATCTTTAAGTCTTCGTTCAATAAATGTGTAAGATCGTTAATTGATAGGTAGTAAATCGTAACCGTAAGTTGGAAGAATTGCTTTATTTCAACAAATTTTTCCTGATCTCGTTCTGCTTCCTCCCCTAGTCTTTACTAATCGTCTTCTTTCACGAGTCCTACTTCAGCTTCTTCCAGTTCTTTAGCTCCGTGGTCCGCATTCCAAATGTAGAAATAGACAGCCGGCCCCCAGACAATGAAAGCACCGACAATATTCCCGAGATAAGTTGCAATGAGGGATCTGTACAGAAAAATGAGCAAGTAAACAGGGTGTTATTGAGGTTTTGCTTACTTCCTGATATACAGACCCACAGTGAGTGACTCGGTATGGAACATTATACCCAGCGGGATGTAAAACATGTTTGCAATAACTAGAGGATGATTGAGTTTAGAAAGGGCATGTGTGTGTGTTTTGTTGGAGATGCAAGAAGAGGGAAGGGGTGAATGAAAGAAAGAAAGAAGGCGGAGAGAGAGGGAAATTGGGAGATGAGAAAAGATGGATGAAGATGCAAGGGATCATGAAGAGTGGGGAATGAAGGAGTCATATAGGTGTACAATATCATCACAGAGTCACAAACATACCATGGTCAAATCCGCTTGCGACAAAAATCCATATGGGAATCTTTAGCATTGGATCGTCAGTGTTTTCAAGTCTGCTTATAAAGTACTAGTACGCACCCATACAGCCACTATCTTTGAGATAGTATCCTTGGAACCCACAAAAAACTGTTAAAATGATTCAACGCACGTCCCAGACCGATGAAGCGTGGTCACTCGCCCATATTGCAAGACAGACTAAGATATTGCAACCAATACCACGAAGAAAAATTTGATACCACAGAGGGTCAACTGCCTTTTTGCTGGTATACAGGTTAAGACGTCTGGCATAAAAGTACCAGACTCGTATATGGCCACTTACGTTGCAAACGACTGAATCCCAGTAATGTAGGGCTCCGAAGAAAGGATCCCGCTAACTAAGAACAAAGGTGGCGCGTTATAGGGAGGGTTATTTATTTACAAGTGGAAAATGGACGCACAATGCACTAAAATAGCAGCTAATATAGCGAGTTGATGAGCACTTTTTTCCAAGCTACATTTCAGGAAACTGAGGCTTTATGACTCACCAGAGAAGAGACTTCCTGCGAGATTGCCAAACGTGACTATACAATATGTGGGTGAGCTAATGAGCTGAAGTGCTCGGAACGCTCGTAAAGCTTTACCAATGAGCCAGTTTACTGGGAGACTCCACCACGGTATATCTCCGCTTGCTATACCTATAGGAAAGACCTTTTTCACGTCAGTCCCAGTCGAACCCAAGCGAACTGAATTTACTCACCATCATATTACTCGTCAAGAGCTCCAGACCTAGCATCGGAATTCTGTGCAAAGACGGTTGAACGGTTGTAATTATACATTGAACACAAATGCATACAATACGAATCCTGAAGGGAACACAAAACCGCCCAAAATCTTCGTTATAGCCGGGTTTCCTGTTACGGCGGACAGGGCTGGAGTACCACTCGACACGATTTCATTCATGAGGGCACCAAACGACAACATCAAGCCTGCGAGTACCTAAGAGGGCTTGTCAGATAAAGCTTGAAAGAAATTCAAGGAACTCACAGCTTTGAAGAATACCAAGTCATACCTCATTCGATGTTTCACCAAAGCCTGCTGAGCAAGTACAAGAGTGATTTCATCGGGCTTCAAAGTAGACTCCATATCGCTTCGTATCTGAAGTGGTCTGTGAGTGGTGAGAGACTTTAGAAGCCTTAACTCAGAGGAATCCAACATCCATATTAAATACTCAGGCTCGTTTCCAACTTGGTCAAATTACCAAGTCTTGGGGCCAGTCGAATTTGCCATGAGGTGTGGCGTGGGGAGACATTAGGTTTTGGTTGCAGGAGGGTGAGAGTGCACACACTCGTGCACGGAAAGATAAGTGTTACGGTCCAATGAGATGCGTCCGAGTCCGAGGGCTGCAATACATGCGCGGTCTTTCATTCCGTTTTCGGGAAGATGAGTTGGTGGCAATTGAAAGACCATATGAATAACATTCTGTGGCGCAAAGATTCGAAGTGATTTGTGCATTTGCACCCATGGAATAATCAAGAGGAAAAGATTGACTTGAAGGTTTCCTATAAAGGCATTTTGGCGGGAGCAAAACTTTTTTTTCTTTTCATATAACCTTGAGGGGAAGACGTAATAGAGGACTGATAAATATATATTCAATAATAGAATAATTTAAGAAGAGAGATAGGCTTACTAGCCTGCCACATGGGGCCCTGATTCTGACAAGAAATTTTCCCTTTTTTGGCGGAGATACATATGTAAACTCAAAAAAATAGGACTTACTCCAAAGGTCGCCATCTGGACTTTTTATGGAGGGGGCTAGATGATCTGTCATTTGACATTTGAGCGATTTATAGGTGTCGCAATTGCATTGGGAATTATAAGGAGCTTCGGCTGTATTGCCAGGCGCCCTGAGCGTCTGCGTAATTTACTAAATGCACTCCCGCCGGGGAGTTACTAACCAAGGTCAAGGACTATGTACCTTGAACAAACTATGCGCGGCATCAAGTTGGACGACCTATCGGCTGCTTGGTGCCATCGAATTTCGAAAGCGCCCCCTCCTAAAAAAAAAAAAAAGAAACAAGGCTCTAAGAAGGGAAGTCAAAGCGAGTTCTATCGCAGGTGGCACGTGCATTGGTTTGCGCTGGTTAGGTAATATGCCTGCTCTTATCTATAGCCATTTTGAGCTTGATCCTTTGGGTCTAGAAATCAATGGAAAACTATGGAAACAAAAGGGTCCAGGCGAAATGAATGCAGTTTCGAAATTCACATGGCCTTCAATTATTGAATTTAAACATTTCGAGGCCAAAAAAAAAAGCAAAAAAACGAGTTGCATATCTCTTTTCTGTAACGTGTCGCGGCATATACGGAATCTACCTTACTACGACGGCTTGTAGATTCCATCTTGTTTCGTTCCTTTACACCCCTGATCCATCTCCAGATATCGTTGATCGAACTTCGGAGGATAAAAATTGAAGCACAAAAATTGAGCTTACATGCGCTAAAGATGTACACTCAGAGAGGGCTGTTGGGGCTGTTATAGTACTTAGTTCTATGCTGCGCAAAGGTTTGAACAGAAAGTCAGGCCTCCTTATCTACGTCGATCGGGGGGCCGACACTCTTCCAAATGCCTTTTTCCGATTTCGCCTGGGTGATTTCAAACCATCACTGGCCCCGGTAGGTACGTGCCTGACAATCCTTATCTTCATGTACAATCGTCTTAGAACCCTTATATCAGCTCGTTCTTTGCCCGACATTCTCTTTCTTTCCTCCTATGACCCTCTCCCCACCTCAAGATGAGTTCGCTCACTCCTCGAACCGCATACGAAGATCAAGTCGAGCCTGTTTACAGTGTCGAACGAGGAAGCAACGCTGCTATGGGGATTCAGACTCTCCACTCATTTCAGGGCCATGTCAGCGCTGCAGAAACTCGGGAAAAATATGCTCATTTGAGGCCGAAGACTTAGGGAAAAGCTTGGGTCAAGGACGACTTGGAACTTTGGGGCTAAACTCCGGGTCCTCAAGCTCAAGTATGGCAAAGATTATTGGCAGCCTAGCAATCAGAGTACGCGCTTCCGCTTACCTCCTTCCAAGACTTATCTCTAACATGTATTATCTGCCAGATTGGCCGAGCATAGAGCAAGGTTGGAAGCCCTCGAGCAAGCAGTCAATATACTACCCATTGGCAGTCCCACGATCTCCTCTTCTCCGATTTCAATGAAGAAACACTTTAGCATGGATGGTGTAGCCCTGGGTGCACCTATAGCAACCCTCCGCACACTTTCTTCTCTATCAGAGGATGAACGCGATTCTTTCTCGGGAAACGGCATGAGCATGAATGTTTCAGACTCACTCAATCATCTTACCGGATATTCGCCTACAAGCTCCTCTGGGTATGATGGCAACCTCGCTAATAATGGACGAAATCAACTCGATCCTGTCACCCGAGGTGTACTTTCGATGGACGAGGGGCAAGCACTGTTTGACATGTAAGCTCCCTTTTGTTTGAATATATACCCATATTTAATACGGTCCCAGATTCTTCGCTCATTGCCACTCGCTTGCTCCTGTACTATGCACGCGCATTCAGAGTGACGCTTCGTTTGTACGTCATAGTAGTCCGATTCTCTTCATTACTATTTGCTCTGTTGGTGCGCGATTTTGGGGACCGCAAATGTATGTTGCCAGAGTTTGGGATCGAACTTCTTACTGACAAGTTTCATTAGCTCTCTTCATCCCCGTTATACGAATATCATTCGGCTTCTGGATCAGGCAATAAGCCAACTACTCTTGCGGCCAACTCCTTCCGACATGAAAGTTGAAGCTGTACAGGCGCTTCTCATTTATGTGCAGTGGATGCCTATAGACGTTTCCCCGACGACTGCGACTACAGGACCTTCTTCTCCATCGTCTCCCCATTCTTTCGCAGATTTCTCTTCATTGCCGAGTCCTCGCTTTAATGTGACCTCTGCTCGCAGCCGCTTCAGTGACACAAGTGCTTGGTCCCTGGTAGGACTTGCGATCCGACTGGCGAATTTTCTCGGGTTGGACCGTTCTGTTGATGCGCCGTTCACTTCTCCAGATATCTCAGACGATGCCATGATTCGCATGAGGACATGGATGAATCTCTTGTCAATTGATCACCAGTGAGTCTCGCCCTACATGTATCTATTATTCTGTCTAATGCACGAGCGTCTTGGTCTCAGTTTAACTCTAACGGCGCGCCTGCCTGCTTCTTTGGATCCTGTCCCAGCAGCAAGGGCTGCACGCTCATTTGCTTCCAGTCCACGCGCAGAGCCAACTGACTTGAAAGGTTGCTGGTTTGTGCGAACTCGTCGGTGTCGTTCATCGTGCAGCAAAATTCGCCGGAGATTCTTCTTTACGCGTGCTTGATAGAGTATCACTGCAGAAAGCAAATGCTGAGCTTAATGAATGGGAATCGTGAGCTATTTGTGCGTTCAGACCTAGATCTGAGGAGCTAACCCAGTATATTTTCTAGTATGTGGGCCATGGCATTATGTGAGTGGCCATACTACATTCGTAGCGCTGCGTTTGTTTTCTAAACACTATCCTCGAATAGCTAGCAGCGGATTTAATCAATACCGCACTCAGATGCCTTTCACTGCTCTCCGGGTAAGTGGGGTACATTCTTTTTTTTTGCAGTAGTGTGATTTTGACAATATATACTTTCAGTGGACCCGACTTGCTCTTAATGTCGTTTCTTTAGGCCCACGGTTCCTTGGTAACCACGCGGACGAACTCCGTACGCCGTGCACATCTGCTCTTCGAAACGCAGTTGAAGCAGCTGCTTCTATGCTGTACTGTTTCTCGTCGAAAGAGCAAGAAAGTACCATGGGGCCTTTGATCGTGGATGCCGGAGCTTTGTCGTCTTTTAAGTACAGCATTGATGCTTATTGGATCACCCATGCGTTTGCGATAGTCTTTTTGGCCATGGCGTATGAACGAGGCGTCATCAATGGTTTGTTCTGGCATGTATAGTTCTATCGCATAACTAACACATTTTATAGACGACCTAAGCCTTGTAGATCCCTCTCAACTCATTACAGCTCATGTCCCTATTCAGGATGTATTATCGTACCCTTCGCGAGAGTCGCCACTTTCATTCTCTGTCTCTCCCTCCTCAGGTTACACAAGTTCTCGAACGGTACCACTCCAAGAATGTTCAGCCTTGTATCGTCTCGGACGACTTGCAGCAGATGTGTTTGCCAGTGCGGCCATACAACCACCTGCTACGCATTATAGACAAATTGTGGACAATACTATGAACGCACTAACACTGAGGGGTGGAGAAGGAGGCATGTCTGACTCGGGGCTGGGAGTGGCAGACATGTTTGCGCTCGTAATGGAGGAAGGTAAGTTGGCTTGAGCAGTTCTTTGTCCGATTTTGACCAAGGTGTAGGATTTGAAGTAGGATCATTTGATAGTGAGTCCATCTTTGGTGGATTCCCTGGAATGCTACATTGAAAAGGCATTGGCTGATTATCATTACAATTGAACGTGTATTTCTGCCTGTTTTGTTATTACCGTAATTCTAATAAATAGTGTACTTCTGCGATTTGAATTGGGAGTGGCGAGGAGTTGGATAAAAACGCATTATGTAAATGCTCTCTGAAACAAGCTTGCCACTGAACCACAAACTTTGTTTCCTATCTACTTTTGACTTTTCTATTCTAAAAGTGTCGATCTTCCTTATCTGGTGGCGAGACCATCGTGAACTTGCAGTGACCACATACAGACAAGATGGAACGACTGGAACAGCTACCTGAGCATCTCCTGGACAGTGAGTAATTTACTACGCGTCTTTTCAGCCAATTATCATTCCTACTATGATTTTTCTACACAGAGATCGTGAAAACCGCGTTAACAATCGACCAATCGTTGCGTTCCGCATTCATTTCATCTTTCGGTTCTCGAATACACAACTCTGCGGTTCGAGTACTCTTCTTATCCTTGAATGTCGAAGACTGCGAGGACCGTTTTTACAAGTCTTCTGTTTATCCAATTATCCTAAATCCCGGTTCGTCCCTCTCTGCGTAAGCCTTTTCCTTCCCGAAGTTCATTTTTTCTTGGTTCAGCTCGCTATGGTCATATCGTGAAATCTTTGACCATTATCAATCCCACATTCGGAGAAGGCTTCAGCGACGACGCGCAAGGCCTTCGAGCTCTTAGGCCGATATCGGCCGATATTTTAACAAGTCTCCTGCAATCCTGCACTAGCCTCGAAACTTTCCGCTGGGAAAGTTCGCTACCGCCGCCAGATGGCATATGCGAACAATTATCATCCTTCAGTACTCGACTCACCTCCTTTCATTACAATCCCTATCACCCTACCAAGTCTACTTCACGATGGGACGCGCCGTCTCTTCCGCTTTTGAAAAGTCTCCCACTCACTGCACTTTCTCTGAAACACCTTTCTCAAACTGGAACGCGAGCTCTGACCCGCTTGCTCAGTAACATGAGAGAAGATGGCGTCCTGGTCCTAGAAGATCTCGACCTTGATCTCTTATGGTTAGATGAACCTGTTTGTCTGGCAATCGCAGAAGCGGGTACCAAGATTGGTCGGTTGTGCTTGCGCACGAACGGAACTAAATTGAATGATAAGGGATTAACCTCAATTATTGAAAAGTGCGAGAATCTAGAGAATCTGGTACTGGATCAAGTACAAGGTAAATTATTATGCTTTCGTGCACCTAGAGTTATATGCACTGATATATTCAATGAAGGCCGTATCAGTCGCTGTTTTTGGACAAAACCACTCAGATTCTCATCTGGTCTTCGGTCTCTCCGAATCTCGATATCTGAGACGGGACACAGTTGGGCTAATGACCATCTTGACTCACTTCCTTCTTTCCCGCTCGAGCAACTTACCGAATTATCTATTTCAAGTTCGTCTAGCGCGGACGGCGCTGTATCTATAAAGCCTCTGCCCGCACCGCTCTCAGAACGGTTGCGGGACTGCAAATCTTTGACAAAGTTTCATTGCGATCACTGGGCAATTCCCCTCGCCGATCTCAAATCTCTTCTTGAAAGTTGCAGTAGGCTAGAGGTTGGTGATTTGCAATAGGGGCTTTGTTCATACTTTTCTGAGATCGTCCATAGTGCCTCAAAATTTGTCTCGAAGCTTCTTTCTCCAAACTCTTAGGCCTTACTTCCACATCTCTCTCAAACCTGCACACTTTATCGGTCTCCCTTCATCCTGATCGTGCTCCCGGAACACCTCCCCCAGCTCTTTCCCCTAATGCTCTCGCTCATCTACCTCTGCCTGCGTCCTCCGAGGTGCCAGCTGCCAAGGAGAAGACCACCGACGATCCTTCCCTACCGCTTCTTCGAGATGTCAAGCGTTTTGCTCGTAAATGCCCAAAACTCGGACTTTTAGGTTAGTGAAGCTGCAGTTCGATCTACAGAGGTTAACGTGAAATAGATTGGTACGGGAAAAACGCCCGAGGCTCATGGATCGTGCAAAGGCCTTTCAATAGCTCTAAAAACGTGTCTGTTGAACATCTCCCGCCGAGGTTGTCCTCGGAAACCTGGAAAGATATGCTACGGGAAGACCAGATTCGCATTTTCTTGGACCGGGGCGGTGCATGGTTGAATGAAACTCGTTCCGGTCAACAGTGGACTGGAGACCAGGCAGAAATCCACCTGATATCGGACGTCGCAGAACAGGGGAAAGATGCTGGAGTCGAAAAGAATCCACGTCGTGCAGGTTCCAAAAAACCTAGAGTTCCATCAATATCCACATCGTCCTCAATCAGTGATCTACCGTCCACGCCGATCAGGGCATCCGTCTCACCCGTGGATGTGTATTCCCTGACTGCCTCACCTTTGGAGGCCCCCCTATCGATGTCTCGACATCTGGATTTTAGCTCAAACTCTGCTTTTACCTCGGCCCAAACTCGCGACCACAGACGCTCACCTTCAGAGCCGGACTGCTACGCAGAAGCACGTTGGAAAACCGCGAAGTGGATCTGATGTTTCCACCGGCTTGGCCAAGTTGCGGTCTGCGCCTGCTCGCGGTCGAGGCAGAGGTTTTCGAAAGGTTCCTGTCGATGAAGGGCATGGCGGACGAGCAACAGTCGGTAGCAAGGAAAAGAACAAGTATACTGCATCGAAGATGGGAAGAGGGCGCTCTCAGCCCCATACTGAGGGTCGCGGTGTAGGGATTCCAGGAAATGTCAACCGAAAGTAAATGCTTACAGTAAATGGACTGCGCTACACACCCCTCGAGCGGTGATGTTTCAGTTTGGACACTAGTACGTACAGAAATACAGTACATATGTGCTCGCCCTTATACGCAGAAGTTGGTCACATCACTGTCACAAGTGACGAAATACGCCAACTTTTTTTTCCTGAACCAGTTACAGTCGCGCTTCTCATGCTATGTTAATGCACAATGATCCTCTTCCCAAACCTCACGAAGACATTGATTTCACAAAAAATCCCGATATAAAAGACATTGCTACAAATAGAGTTAGTCTTAATGCGTACTTCCCTCTTTTGAAATATTAAGCTATCATTTCAGTTTGCGGATCCCCAAGTGCAGGCGTTGGCTTCTCAGCACCACGTTAGTGAATATTCAAAACTTAAATATGGACCAGCTGGTTTGGGCAGATACGTTCCGCTATCTGTTCTGGAGCCAGAAACTTTCAAAGAGCTTCGCACACGACAGCAAATTCATTGCTCGAACACTAAAGCTTGGTGGTACAGCCAAAAACCTCCAGAGACAACCTCTCCGGTCATTCTCGGCCCTTCAGCTCCCAAGCCATCTGAGAGTGAATCAGAAGGTCTGGCGCAACAATTATCTGCAGCAATGGACGAGCAATTACCTCAGACTGTACTTGAGGAACGGCCCGTCCGTTCTCTTTCGATTGGCACTCAGAATCACACAATCAAGACTTCTGCCTCACATCCTATAAAGTAAGTGAAATAGACTTCCTCCAGCGACTCCCTAGTTGAATCAGATTTTTCAAAGTATATCCGCCATCGTACCCCCAGAAATCCTTTCGATAATAAGCTCTCATCTCATGTTCACTTCTGCGGGAGTCTCCAAGGAATTAAACGAGAGCACTGTCCCAATCCTCGATACCCAGCCTACTGTCTTCGAAGTACCAGCACCTTTCACCCTGGACCATTTCATCTTGTCACCTTCTCTACATCATCTCACTCCCGCCCTCCGAAATTCTATACCCCCTCCGCCCATTCCTGTGGAGACTCCACTTAGTCCCCATCTTCGTACACGCTCTCATGTCACCGAAGCCCTCCATGCTGCAATAAATTCTGGCATGAAACCCGATTCTACATTCCACTCCAATGGTTCCTCTGTGTCTCTTTCGATATCAGTGAAACCAATCACTCCTTCTCAGCCACTGAAACGGACGATGTCTGAACCAGAGCTGGAAAGTGGCACTGTCGTAGAACCGATTGATCTTCCTTCTGAAGCGTCAGAAACCGGCCCCCCGACAAATGCAGAGCTTGAAGCCGAAGCTCAACTACCTTCCTTGGAATCAACCTCATCTCCATCTCAGTCTACCGCTGCTCCCTCTTTCTTACTTGGAAATTTATTCCTATCTTCGTGTCCTGGCAAAAAGGGTATGTTACTGTATCTCGATTTCCTTTCCATGTGCTCATTCCATATCAGTCCGATTACAAGGCCCCGTAAAAGGACGTTCTGGCGTCTGTCGCGATCTTTCCACTGACCTTCAACGAATGAAAGATCTTGGGGTGGGCTGCGTCGTCTGCTGCCTTGACGATACTGAGCTCGAATTCTTGGGCGCACCTTGGCCTGAATACCAGTCTGCAGCAAGCAAAATTGGTCTCGACGTCTTGCGCCTTCCTACACCTGAAGGTCTTGCACCGTCATTATCCCCCGACCTTTTGGACAAAGAACTTACAACGCTTATTCAAAATTATACCCTTCGGGGGATACCTGTCCTCGTCCATTGTAGAGGTGGTGTAGGTCAGTACGCTTCGGCCACCATTTCACATACGCACTAACATCCAACAGGAAGGGCTGGTGTGATTTCCGCATGTTGGATTTCGAAGGTCTTTCTGCATGTTCAATCTCCGTACATAAAACTCACGTCTCTTCTAGCTGGGGCTCTGTGGATGGCTCGGCGATGTTTCGAGCCCAGTAACTTCCACGTCCAAATCATTGTCAAGTACAACACTTTCAGATGCTGCACCCGAGAAAACGCAAAACCTCATTAACCAAGATGCCTTGGAACTTGTTGAAAAAGTTATTGCGGTTGTACGACGAAGGCGCAGTGTCAAAGCTATTGAAACTTTTGAGCAGGTAAGGACTTCCTTTCCTTCTCAATACCCTTATGTCGTCTTAATTCAAACCTAGGCACAATTCCTCATTGATTTTATAGAGCATCTTAGGCTTAAAACGGCACTCCCCTCTAGAGGTTGACGGCTGAAAACTAGAAACCTCGGATCGAACTTTTCGTGAACCTCATAGAGGGCGGTCACCAAGAGCATCTCAGATCGTTGCATGCCAGCTGAAACCAGTTGGCTGTTTTCTTTATAGGTAAAAACTATAGCCTCATGAGTGCATTCATTCATTCGTCTTTCATTGCATTGCATTATACCTACTGTAGCAATAGCTGTTATAATAACTTATTAGGATACAGTACAGTACTTTATAATAAATCTTGAGGATTTTCGCTCAGAGTCGGACGCGTGAATCACGATCTTGATAGACGCGCAGATCAACTTCCTTTCCTTCACTTCGACCATCGCGTCTCTGCATGTCCTCTATTGTCAAAACAAAGCTAAAGCTTGCTCGCGAATTTCTGAGCAAAAAGAACTACACTGGCGCCAAGGATGCTGCTCTGAAGGTTCTGGAATATGAGCCTGATAATTATAATGCGTATGTCTTGCGGCACTCGTCGTCCAATTTATGAATAACAGTCCATAAGAAACGTTTTTCTTGGCCTTGCCTCATTGGAACTGGGGGATCTCACCGAAAGCGAGCAAGTAATCCCCGCTTTCCATATCGGTTTCGCCCAAAAATGCTGAATGCTTGCTCAAATAGGCTTACAAGCGAGCAACAGAACTAAATCCCGACCAAGTACTTGCATGGCAGGTTGGATATTCATCTTTTACGGACTGCGGCAATTGTTCATTGCTTCCAGGGATTATCACAATTCTATGAACGCACCAAAGATTGGGAGAAATATGCCGACGTTCTTAGATGCATAGTAGATATGCACACAAAAGCGTGAGTAAGATTGTCTCGTTCATGTACAGAATCTTATTGTAGGTAATAGAAACGATGCCGTCAAGTGCGCAGAAGCCTTGCAGAAATATATCAACTTGCAACGCGAACGAGGAACTTCGGCGCAGGTTTGTAGCTCACGATCAGCTTACTGCCTAGATTTGAAGTAGGCTCCAGTTAACAGATGCGCTCTATCTTCTTCTTCCTGATTCTGCCCCATATCCGGTGTTGTCAACTCTGGATCCTCCTGATCCAACAAATCCTACTTCAACCACGATTTTCCAGGTACAAACGGCGATTTACAACTCTCTGACTGTTGTCGAAGAGATCATCGCCATATTAGAGCAAGATGAAGAAAGTTATGTTAAGAAGGAGTTTGAGAAGCGAAGAACGCGTCTTAATGCTGGTCCTCCTGACCAAATTCGAAAGGAGATTGGACGCGAGGTATGGGGAAAATCTCGGGTAAGCGTGTTCACTATTCAACGGTCCTTTCACTCACCCGAAATCTCGTTCTAGTTACCATCCCTCTACGGCGAAGTATTAGCTCATCCCAACACAGATGATGCGTTGCGTCGTGAAACTGATTCAAAGTTGCTGCGGTATAAGCACAAGTACATGCTCTCTTTACCTGCTACTGGAGACACCGCTGCTGCCAAAAACGAAGTTGTCAAAGAAATCGAAGACTTGATCAGCGGGGCGGTCCTACTGCACATTCCTGATGAATTGGCGTGGACCTTGTATCTTGAAAGGAAAGACGTCGAGAACATTGGTACGCCATATACTTGAACTGCAATTTTTTGCTATCTAAAATCATTCCCACTGTCTAGACGGTTATGATTATGCTCACCTTCGAGAATTCATGACATTGTTCCCGTCGCATCAGCTCACCGCCCTGTTAAAGGGCTACTTTATCTATATGCAAATTCCAATATCTGATGATGTTGAAGAAGACGGTCATGTAGCTGAAGACACGGATATAGGATACGACGCGATATTGGTAAATACAGCAATTTCTCTCGAAGCTACTTGTTTTGATCATAGCGTACAAAGGAAGCCTACCCATCGATATCGAGTTCCCTCATTGCCACACGTATTGTTGCGGAGGTTTATTTACTCGAGACCGACTATGAAAACGCTATTCAGTCCGCTGAGAACGGCCTGCAGGCTTTGACGAAATATAGTCAACAGAATGGTAGCAAGCTATCCAAGTACGTCTGCTAGCTCGTATGCGAACACATTCTAACGCCCCACTAGTGTTCGGCTTAGATTTCAGACAGTACTTGCAACATCTCTAGTCCATTTCTATCCCCCAAAACATCATCTTAAAGCCCTCAATATTGTCGAAGAAATTCTTACCCTCTCGCCGAAAAATATCGTTGGAATCATGGCCAAAGGGTACATACAAGAAGCTAGTGAGAAGTGGCGAGAAGCTGCGGAGAACTTTGCTAAGGTATATGAAGCATTAGGTGAAGAGGACAATGAGGGATTGAGGGCGGAGGAAGAGCGCGCTTGGTGCATCAGCAGAGCCGGTGATACATGCGCAGCCCTTGACTCTTTGAAATCCGTTTTGCAAAAGTTAGCTGGTTTGGAAAATCATGACCATGATCGTGCTCGATGCTATTGGAGAATAGGGAAATGCCTCTGGGACCTGGGGAGTATGTCTTTTCCCAACTTTTCAGGATTATATTTGATGATTTTCTAGATGAGAAGATTGCCGAAGGATACCAAAACTTTATTATTGCCCTTAAATGCGATCCAACCTATGCACCAGCATTCACATGTCTAGGGATATATTATTCTGAACATTTATCTCCTCCAGACCCTACTCGAGCATCTAAATGTTTTCAAAAGGCATTCGAATTAGATTCTCGCGAAGCTGAAGCTGCACATCGACTTGCTAAAGGGTTTGCAGACGAAAAAGAATGGGATCTGGTAGAGGTTGTTGCTCGTAGGACCATAGAAGGGGAAGGTGGCTTAGATGGTGGATTACAGAGTGGTGAAGAGAATGTGTCCGGAAAGTACCTCCCAACCAACGCATGGGCATGGAAAGCACTTGGAGTTGTTAACCTGGTGAGTACGGTCTCTACGTTGAAATGGCTCAACTAATTTCTAAGACAGATGAATCGGCATTACATACCCGCTATTGACGCTCTTCAAGTAGCTTTGAGAGCTGATCCAGAAGACTATCTCACATGGCTGAGACTTGGTGAAGCCTACTTCAGATCTGGTCGCCATAGTGCCGCACTGAAAGCTCTTGGACGTTCACAAGAACTTCATAATCATGAAGATGACTGGATTTGCTCCTACTTCATCGCCGAAGTGTATCGTCAAACCGGACAGTATGAGGATGCGGTCAATCAGCTCGAAGCAGTACTTTCCTTGAAACCGACCGAGTTGAGCGTACTCGCTGCCTTAGCTCAGACCTATTTGGATCTCGGGCGTTCGGAACTCTTGGATGGGTTTGTAGCACGAGCTGAACGGTCATTCATTCTATCTGTGCAGCTTTCCCTCAGGGCGATTTCGGATAGCACTGGCTTTCGGACAGTGATATGGAAACCCGCGACCGATGCGTTGTACCTTTTATCTACCCGGAATGCGTTTTGCAACCCAAGTGCTGTTCAAGCTGTATTGGTGGACGTCAAAAATCTATTGGGCAAGCCTAGCAGTCGGATCGCCAACATCGTATCACTCCCTTCTCAAGACGATCTCCATCCTGATAGTAATGGAGTGCTGGAGCTAACAATAGCTGCATACGACCATCGCATCGACCTGGGATCCTCTGAAACTGTCTCAATGGGAAGCGCGTGGTTCGACCTTTCCGTTGCTCTACGCTCTTTGGCCCAAAGACTGCCCACTGGCGATAAAAAGAGGGAGGTCATGTCTCAAACCTCCAAATCTTTGATTGAGGCCATCCGCGCAGATCCAATGAATGATGCCTATTGGGTAGCCCTTGGGGATGTGAACTTTGTCGACCAACCGAAGACGGCGCAACATGCGTACATCAAGGCTTTGGAGATCGATTCAAAGGTGTTTACTCTGTGTTTCTGAAAATGACTTGATTCGCTAAACTTTGAGGTTGTAGAACGCAGAAACCTGGGCCAATTTAGGACTTTTGTTCTTTCACCACAATGATTTTGAGCTTGCGAATGAAGCGTTTTATCGTGCTCAGAGCGCTGACCCCGATTGTACGCTAGCTTGGGTTGGCCAAGCCCTTGTTGCAATAACGGGTGGTCACACTTTGGGAGCTACTGGGATTCTAGAACATGCAGTTGGGTTAACTAACGTAGTGGTAAGTCTCAAATAATTATCCATCCTCGTGGTATCTTGACTGGAAGCCTTTTTTAGCCAGAAGCCGATTACCAATATACGTCGAGGGTCTTTTCCCGTATGAAGGAAGGACGAGCGGCGTCTGTTTCCACTACAGATGCTCTTCTACCTGCCTTCTTTATTCTGGATCGGTATGTCAAATCTAAGCCTAATGATCCAACAGCGTTACACCTCTACGCGTTGATTTGCGAGAGCTTGGGTCAAACTCAGCTTGGGGTCGACTTAATCACCCGAGCTATAGCTTTGCTAGAAGCCTCATACGAACAAACCGAAGATAGCGACATTGAGCGACAATTTACCACCGCACATGCGAACATTGGTCGACTCAAACTTTCTCTCAAAGATTATGAAGGAGCTTTAGAATCATTTGAAAGTTCGTTGGGGCTCCTTGCCGAGGATACCGACGAGACCACCATGCTGCTGCGGGTTCAAGGACAATTTGGGTCTGGCATAGCACACTTCAAAATGGGAAATTTAGAAAGCGCTCTGGAGAATTTTGAAGCGGCTCTCGAGTCAACAGTTGACAACAATCTTGTGCGAGGAGAAGTTACGGTGATGCTTTCTCAGACATTGTGGGCTATTGGCTCCTCTGACTCGAAAGATCAAGCCAAAACACTGCTTCTAGAATGGTGAGTTTTCGTTACGCGAACCGGAAGTCTTCATGAAGTGAGTTCGATATTTTCAGTATAGCAGCAGATCCAGAAAATCTGGTGGCGATCAACACCCTAGCGGCAATGGGCATCCTGACGGAGGATGAAAGTCTGATAGATGCTGCTTTGTCTGAAATCCTAGCTTTACCTGTGGACAGCAGACTTTCACTGGATCCTCAGCGAAATGTCGACCGTCTGCTGATCCAGCACCATCTGGGACTGGTAATTATTGCTTCAACATTCATCGATCGCAAACTGATATTACCGCTCTAGGATGACACTGAGAAGGCTCTGGGCATTGCTCAAAGTGCGGTGTTTACAGACCCTACTCGCCATGAAACCCGCAGCCAGTTGGCCACACTTTTATTCCAAATGCAGCGGTACGACTCAGTTCTTCCTGTCCTATCTGGACCATCTACAGAGAATCTTCACGAGAGTCAAGGACTGCTCAAGTTGCGCGCGGTCGGGGAGTCGCTCAGTACCAAAACCGACTGGGCCGTACGCCTTGCACAGAAGAACATCATGCTCAAGCCATCTAATGAGGACAATTGGCGGATATTGGCCCTGGCACGCGCCTTTACAGCTTGAATAGGGATTACTATTGTAGTCTAAAGTACAGCGATAGGTTCACAAGCCCGAATGTAAAACGATGGTAGTGATAGATCTCAAAGTTGTCTTTCTTCCGTGAGGAGGTAAAGACGGCGTGCAACAGCAAGATCGTCCGATACGTCTTTCACAGAGTCTAACCACCACTTTAGTCGAGCTTGCTGGGCTTTTAGAGAGAGATTTTGTACGATACTGGAAAGGAAAGCTTTGAGAATGGCAGTACCAGCAAAGGATGTGATAAGAACGTACAATCCACGCTCGTCAAGGGCCTGAGCCAACTCATGTTCATTCAAGCTCTCTTGTAGTTTGTCTTGAATTAACAGCTTGTCGTCTCTGTGTATGAAGCGGAGATGCCGGTGTATACGCCCGATACGGAGTAGGTCAATCCCAAAGGTAGGTAAACGAAGAAGACTGAAAACGAGAACGTTAGCGACTACTCCATATAGAGAGATTTACACGTACCTGCATAAAGCTGTCGCTGAACCGGTCCCTCTTAGTGCTGAGGAAGGAAGGTTGCCGTCAACAGCGTTCTTCCTGATATTCGCCAGTATCTGCTTGGATTCGAATGCGGAAGTGATGGCTTTTTGTGTTCTTTTTTCGTTGATTCGTTGACGTTGACCAGGAAGGATTACCGTCGAGGGAAGCATGTTTGGTGCATAGAGGGCCAGGACGGGTATTAGCTCTTCTAAAACAAGGGCCAGGATTATGAATGGTATTAGCCTACAACACGTTTCAGCTGGGAAGAAGGACGCGTAGGATGATAAAATAACTTTTGAATATCACTCCGCTGGGTGTGCATAAGCCGGGCTTCGCTGCTGCAAGTCAGCGAAAACAGATCAGCTTACAGGAAAACAACAGGAATGAACATTTCAAACCGAACGAGAGGAAATCCTCCTGCACGTATTCGTGCCTTTATTTTTGCCACTTCTTTTCCGCGCGTGTATATGAGTTTGGTTCCTCGGTAGTAGAATTTCTGAGGTGATATTGAGAAGGTGTAGGAGACAAAGGTTTTTGGGACGTACGCCGAGTTGAATAGCCGTATGAATCACTTTTCGAAAGCCATTAGTGTTAGGGGGAGCTGGAGCTAGGACCCCTAGTTGCTCTGCGTGTCTGAGGGATGAGAGATTAGGAGGGAAAGATATGTAAGAAAAGCAACTACTTTATATCGCGTTGGACAAGCTCCTTGATACCGATTCGCTCCGCGGGTTGTGCTTTAGAAGAGGTATGACGGCGGATAGTGATTAGAGGATAACGAGTTGAAAGAAATCTAGAGAAAATTAATGAAATACACACACAACAGAAAGGATATTACCTCTGGCGGTACAAATTCAAGGACATTCCGGAGAGAGAGAAAAATTTGGGCGCTTTAATTTTCATAACACGAAATGACTAAAGTTTTTACGTAACCAAAGCATGAAGCGCTCATTAAGCGCTCACTACTTCGTTTGCACATAAGTATCACTTATTACTTTATAGTATGCAAAGAAATTGACAGAAACTCTATGCCAGCCCCAAATCAACTCAGTTGTCGAGGCACCCGGGAGCTTTGCTGAATGTACTTACTCGTATGCAGTAGATGGTCGGTTCAAAGTTCAAACTCATTCATTTATCAATCATAGCTTCTGAGTTAGTGGGTCTTTTGGAAAGGAAAATCCGGAGCCAGTCTTAGGGCTGAGGAGTATTTGCCAGGCTGCCAGAATTTCTCCAAGTAACATTTAGTCATACATAAAATATTATAACTATCCCTTATACTGAATGTCGAATAGGTACCTTTGTCCATTTTCACTGGTGCCGAAGGGTGAGAGAGGGTCAGCGTCTCGGAAAACTCTAACCTCCTTAACACTCCGGGTACGAGGTCTGAGGTGCACGTCCGACTGATAGTCCTAGTTGTCAATCGACTCGATGTCACAGTTTTTAGTTTAAAGAGATCTATACAATGCCTATACAACGGTCTCTGATATACGTATAAAGATATTGTACAGTTAAATCCGAGTGTGTTATTATGAAGTTTCGGAGATGTAACCGTGATTAACAAGGTATTGCGTGATAATCCGAACACTCTCTGCGACGTCTGTCTCCGCAGTGTTAATATGGATTTCTGGTTTTTCTGGGGCTTCGTAGGGAGCAGAGATTCCAGTAAAATCTACAGAGTAAGAGCAATGATTATGGGACAGAGAAGGAATGAGGGCATTTACGGACCTTTGATTTCTCCTGCACGAGCCTTCTTGTAGAGACCCTTGGGATCGCGCTGCTCGACGACACTGAGAGGTGCATCGACAAAGACCTCCACAAAGGGTAGCGAATCCTTGTCATGGATTTGACGAGCAAAGTCGCGATCGGCACGATATGGTGAGATAAATGCAGTGATAGCTACACAACACGAGTTTGCAAACAGTTTTGAGACCTTGTTGTTGTTATTAGATCAAGGAATTTTTTGTTGGCAAGGAAAAGTTCACCTCTCCGATTCGACGAATGTTTTCATTGCGCGATTTCTCATCGAATCCCAGATCTTTGTTCAGTCCGAATCGGATGTTGTCTCCGTCTAGACGATAGGTGAACCTGTGTAAATGAAGCAGATGCTGCTCTAAAGCACAAGCGATTGTTGACTAGAGTCCGTCAGGAAATGGAAAGAAAATGTTGCCGAAATTATTACCTTTCCACTTGCGCTGAGACCCGTAAGCCAGATGGTGACGCCTTGTTGCTTGAGGAGCTTAACACGTTCATCGGACGAGACTGTACCTATAAAAGGTGTAAGATTAGGGAATATTATCGATAACATACAAACCTTCATGAAAAGTAATGTTAGATGCCATGGCAGTCCGAAAAGAAGAAACAGACGCCCACCATAGCGTACTGATGGGAACTTTATAGTCGATGCGCGCGCCTGCTGTCATTGTGCTGTTAGTACTCGTCCACCGTTATCACCCTCTGACGTGCACCTCAGACCTCGTATCTGGAGTTTACGGAGGTAAGCGCGGGTCGGTCCTCGACGCTGACGGAGATAATGGATGTTAACGGTGTAATCGCCACAGTTCAAAAGTGCTCTACCGTGACAGCTTAGCCTAACATCATTATGTGCTTTGTAAATAGTGTGCATATAATGTGATTTTGATCATATTGTGCATTCACCTTCGTCACGGGTGAGTATGATTCTGAAATGAGATGAAAAGCAGAAAAGTCCCATGTGGGAAGCGCAATTCCCAAGATTCAGCATATGCGCAGGAAATAACACTGTTAGGCCCACTGAAGATAGAATAAACGATTTAGGTTTAGTACCGTAAGTGCAGGACAAGTTGATGGGGCCCGAATTTTTCCAAGCGTTGAGTATGATGGCGGTGTCTACTTGCAGCGAGGGTTCAAGGAACTATTACTTAGAGAGAGGCACGTCGAGTGCAAGATCTAAATGACTGTTCACCAGTTCTATGCCTTTAGATGCCATGGGGGAAAGAAAGAATATAATATAGGAGCATGTAGATACATATCTGCCTACCCTGCTCGCTGTGAAGTATGACCCATCTGGTTTCCAAGCCCTTGCGCAAATCGAGCTCCACGACCGCGAGCTCCTCCTGAAAATAGACACGCGAAATAAGAATTTATCATAATTGGAAACAAAGAGAACCGTACCTCTTGAGCCACCCCGCGTCCTGTCGCCTCGTCCCCTCCGTTCTTGGGGTTGCTCCCCGCGTTTTTCACCCGTTTTCCCATCTGCCCGATCTCCCCATCCGCCAGACGAACCCATCTTGGCATCGAGAGTTTTTTCGTTTTGATCAGCCATCGCGTTCACCTTTTCCGCAATTGTCAACGCCAGCTGCTGCTGACGGGTAACCTCCGTGCGATGGAAGACGATGACACCAGTAGCTTGGTCAAGCGAAGCTGAAAGCTCCTCACCCCAGATCATCTTGGAGACGATGGAGGTAACAGATCGCAGTGGGAGGGAGAAAGTCTGTGCCAGGAGCGACAACGAGAGCGTGCTGTAGTGAGGAGCATACGTGAAAAGGTAGGTACGGAGACCTTGCTCTTGTATACGTCTGCAACGATAAACACGGTTAGTCAAGTACAAGACATCTGCAATGTAAAAAAAAAACCTACTTGGCAAGCATCTCTTTGACAGAGGAAGCCTCAGGCATCAGACTCCAGATCTTGATACTCTGAATCAAGTCCCGACATTTTTCCCACTCGCCGTCTTGAAGGGCTTTGCTCGCTTGCATGATGTGATCCCTCGTACTCTCTGGAGGGCCTGTGAATACCTGACGATCGGCAAAGTCCAAAAGTCGTCGGAATGGTTTCGAAATAGCCTTTCTCTTTGACTCCTCAGAATCTATGCTTGCTAGGAGGGGAATCTCTACTAGCATGCTAGAAACCAAGAACGCAGCCTCGAGCAGCTCGGTGTTGATATGCATGTGGAAAGGCAGCTGGCGCTGCTTTTCGGCTTTCTCCTGCTCGGGAGTAAGAACCTGGTATCGTTGCTGATGCACACCCTGAGCTAGCAGCTCCTTCACCCGCTGTGTGGTGAAAATGTCCTGAGCGTAGCTTGGGCCTCTTTGATCAACCCTGATCTGAAGGCGCACAAGCCCAGCTGTACAACGGTCCGGTTGTACAAAATCTGCGTGGCGACGTCGGCAGAGTGGATAGACTCCTGGAGATGCGACATAAGCAACATGTCGCGAGCGGTGTGGAAATCGTTTAGCAGCGCATAGTGGTAAATGTGGCATAACATTGCACGAGTGCGGTGAAGAGAGTTGCCCGCTTTGTAGAGATAAACACATAGGGAGTGGATGAGGCCGGACGTAGAGCCTTTTGAGGTGAGTGTTATGGAGGGTTTGATGTCGGCCAACTCTACTGCCGATTCCAGAGCTTGCACGACAGCGTCGGGCTGATCAAAGTTTGTCAGTAGGGAAAAGTCTCTCAAAAACGGAATTTTTGCACCTTGGAGTAGATGTGTTCGAGCCGCCGCATGATCACTCGGCTTAGAGGTTCATCCTGCTTTGTCTGCTCGTAAAAGGCCTGCGCACGGCATATAGTGCAATACAGAGTCTTTTCGTCCTTTAATCTCTCGACGTATTCCGTTCCGTGAGGATCGATGTTTTGCAAGCTTCTGGTGAACTCGTCGTCCAAACGATCAATGAAACTGATGACACTTCCTCTGATACGGACAATGCCGTCCTTCTCAGTTGCAGGTGAGCGTTCAACTAGATCATCATAGTCCTCTGTGATCTCTTGCACAGTGTATGCGGGGTTGGATGCGACGATGGCAACAAGTTGATCAACTTCCGTTTGAGCAGATATCCACAGTTCAGTGGGCATATGAGAGGAGGCAGATGAGTTGTAATCGAACCGGGAGGAGATGAGAGCGAGGAGAACTCGGATTCGTGAGTAGGAGGTTGCTGAAAGCTCGAGGAGTTTTTCCAATATCCGGATTTGTTCTCCCCGGTCAGTATTCTGCGGTTGAGATCGTAAGCAAAACTCGAGACAAGTGAGAAAGTCATTACTTTTTTCCCTCTAGCCTCTTGAACACCCTGAAGGCTTTTGAATATGCCTTCAGCGGTCAATAGCATGGGTTTTCCACCTTTTCCGACCGATTTGAAACCATCCTCACCATCCTCTTCTGTTGTTGCTGTTGTTACTACTCCGGTAGACCTTCCTCCAGTGGGAGCTGGTGCAGTTTGGGTGACCGTAGACGCATAATCACGTTCGAAAGCTTCCGGGTCCTAGCAAGAGTTGAACATCTAGTAAAGATTATTCGGAGATGGACATACTGCTTGATATTTGGAAATATCCTGTTCGTACTCTTTAGTAGCTTTGCGAACTTTTTGCTTCATGGAATTCAAAGCTTTTGCGTTGGTCGCGTTCATTTTCTTCTTTGCCTCCTTCTCCTTGGCGATAGCGCTCGTTAGAGAAGCCTCGAGGCTGAGTAAAGTTTTAATGTAGAAGGGAGGAATAGGTTCGGAGACGTTGTGCTGCCTTTGGATCATTCGAGCGAGTTTGTCGAATTCTGTCGATTTAATGAGTATTTTTACTGTAGCGTTTTATCGAGCTAACCGACCATTAGAAATTGCGACCCAGTCGTTAATTTTTAGCCCATTTTCCATGGCCTTCCCGGTGCTCTCCATCTCTACCAATCTCTTTTCCTGCGCGCTCATAATGCGTACGCCCTGCTTATCTTCGTCTTCGTCATCCGAGTCCTCTGAATCACTTTTCAAAGGCAAGCCTGACTTCTTGCCCGAGGGCCTATCGCTATCGCTGTCGCTGTCTTCATCCGAATCCGAATCCGAGTCACTAGAGTCCGAGTCAGAGCCTGCTGTCCGTAAGAAGCGGGACATGGCTGGTTTTGGGCCTGTCGTCGTTTTTGTCGGTTGCGCCTCATCGCCAGAGGACATGGATTCCTCGGATTCATCCGAGTCAGAGTCAGAGTCGTCAGCTTGTCTGAAGAATCGAGACATGGTGTAAAGTAAGCCTTCGCTGTATAGTAGTGGATGTCAGAAAAAAAAATCAAAGTTCGCGCGGTCAGAAGTCTTAGCCAAGCAAAGACAAGCAGAAAATGCCGACAATGCCGAAGTGCTTACAAGCTGTACGCGTTAGATACCGGGGCCGTCGCTGGACTCAGCTTGTACTTCCAGAGTCATTCAGCAAGCAAAGTCAGTAGTACTAAAGAAGTGGTGATTATTTCATTACAATTTGTAATAACGATAGCTTGTGAAGTAACCCTGGATTCCAATACAATAATGCTAAGCTTTCTCAAATTAATGTCTCGAAGTGCGATACCGCTCAGCAATAGCACTACACAAAATTCAGCATGACGATAGACAAGCAGGAAGCGCGAAAAACTTACCCTTCGCCACCCCAAAGAGTAAGGAGCCCAATGGATACTGCAGATACAATCTTTCTATCCCAGGTGGCTTGTCCCAGTGAATGTAGGAAAGGTAGCCGACCGAACCCAAAATTGCCGCATTCACTGATGAAAGAGTTAGTCTCAACATACTTGCAATGCGAAAAATCCTTACCCAAACCAATCAAGCCTCCAAGGACTCCAGGACGCAAAATATTTTCGCGTAAATGCTTGATTGCAGTCCTTTCAGAATCTTTGAATCGCGATCAAGTGTAACGCTTACCTTGTAAATGAGAGTGCCTTCTTGCTTGGCACGACGCGCCTCTTCCCGTCCTTGAGGAGTTTCATGGTACTTTTCTGCGGCAAAGCCTTCGACTCCGAGAATAGCAAGAGCTGCTGCTGCAGTGCTCGCAATGACTTTCCTATCACTGCGCAAGTGTGGTTGCGTGTAGAATGCACGAGACGCTCCCGCAAGCAAGCCAATATTCACTGAAGCAAGGAAATGAGCTCGGTAAAGAAATACCGCAAAAAACACGCGTACAGAGTCCAACTAGACCTCCAGCAACTCCAGGCCTAAAAAGGTATTGTTTTGTGATTGACCACAAGTATAGTCCTTCAGCCTCGGCTTCACGAAGACGCCTGCTTTTCTTGCTAGGTCTCGGGAAGTCATCCGAGTCATCAGGAGGAGGTCTGTTTTCCGAAGTTACAGTTGCAAAATGATTTTTGAAATCGGGGTGAACGATATTAACTTTAGAAGTGTCATCGGCGACAATAGAGGCACTGGGAGCTTCTGTGTTCAGAAGAGCGGGGTCTGGGCGAGGCTGAAATAAACAAGGACAAGTCAGGACATAGTTAGAAAGAAGTGTAGCGGGAATCTCACCTGATTGGGAGGAAGGTTAGAGCCCGCAACTGTAGCGTAAGACATTGGTGGAATCTGAGCGAGAGTTTTTCGTTGGGAAGGTAGTGGGGGTTTACAGTAAAACAAGTCGCGCTTTAATACTCATGACGGGTTTTCAGAATTCAATGACGTAGTACACGGTACAGTGACGTCGCTGCAGACTGTCATTGCTACATTTGGTAATACGATTATATGGCAAGCAAGAAACAAGAAATTCCTAAGTTGAAGACGCTAAATCATGAATTTCCGCCAATTCCGTGCAGACCCAATATATTATTCGGCGAATGGCTTCGGTCACTTCCTCAGTAGTTAGCGGTTCAGCGACCTAGTACCAATCAGCATGTTTAACAGCGAGATATGACACTAAACTTACCGGAGGACAGTGCACAAAGAGCACCTGAGTGTTTCGATCCTTCTCATACGGTTTTGCCGTTACGTTTGGATTCGGCCAAGGAGCAATAGTACATGAAATCGCACAGATAGTGACCAGCATCCATCGAAGAATAGATTTGCTAAGCGACACTGAGCAGTAATCTCAAGGGAAAAGGACAATAGCATACCTCGACACCCGAGTTTCTGAGATCGTACACCAATCTCGACACGTCAATGTCAGTGTAAAGTTCTTGTTGGAAAGGTAATGAGGCAAAGGCAATCGAGGTCATTTTAGACTAACCGTCAGGAAACTTTTCGTACCCAACTCCAAATCCACGGTTCGGTCGTGCGCTGTAAGTATCCCCTGCGCTCTCCAATTCGAACCCCAGTCCGATCCTTTCTATCGGCTGCTCGCCGACCGAGACATCCAATTCCTCTCGTCTTCCGAAATCAGACGGAGGACTCTTGATAATCGGAGCCATCTTTCCACTCGCATCCTTCATAAAATACCCCGTTTTATGTCCAAGCTTTTCGACCCTCAGTGGTCCTCTTCCAGCAACTCCGACATGAAAGATAAAGTCGTACCCTTTATCTGGCGGCAAACGATAGAAATTATCTTTAACTTCATCGGGAAGAACAGGAGGTCGTAAATGCAGATTCGGGACCACGTCTAAAACACTAAGATAGTCATAGGGAACCTCTAGAGCAGAGATTTTGACCAGCCGATGTTTCGAAGTCGTAGTCGGGGCGCGCATTACTACTTGACCATCGATGACTACGGGCTCATCATCGAGAGGCATCACGACATTGTGCAAAGGCTTGACTGCAAGCCAAGATGGATTCCATGGCTTATGATTGTTGAAGGGCTACGGATGCTTTATCAAGTCAATTAAGCGGTATCTGGACATTTTCTTTGCTCACTCACACCAAAACCTGTGAGAAGCACATTGAATACGCCTTCATCACCTCCACCTGGTGCAGGGGGAAGCATTGCAGTTGTTGTCGGAGGAAGAAGAAACGAGTGCAGGCTGGATTTCAAATCGGTTCTCCACGCCACCTGTCAAAGCTTTAAATTATTTACAATATATTATTGATGATTTATCGATATCTACAGGTTCTGATTTATCTACAGGTCCGAGGTTTGTTTCTCGCGTTCCAGTCTTCAAGTGATCTATCTACAGGCTCGAGGTTTGACCTTCCTCGTTTCTCGCGTCTTTCCAGTCTTCAAGTGATTTATCTATAGGATCAAGGATCGACCTTCCCATTTGTTTCCGCCATTTTCCTCGCGTTCCCAGTCTTTCAATGCTGCCTCATCCCATATCTTTCCTGAAACGTCTCCCGGCTTTCTCATGAACTGTTGTCCATGTATCTGTGGTGGAACATAATCATTATGAACCGGATGGGCATAGTCGGGGTTATAGCGATACCCTTCCGAATATCCCAGCTCTTTCATTAGTGAAGTCGGAGCATTTCGCATAACCAACGGTACCGGAAGGGTTAGATCGCTCTTGGCAGCGACTTCAGCGCGATTGTACGCTTCTACGGCGGACAGTCAATGAAGTATAAACCCAAAATTATCAGACGTCCATACCATATGATCGGGTCGATTTTGGGGCCTCAGCTAGGTATGCAACAATACGGGAGTCAATGAAGCATATACACAATATTAAAGAAAACCATATACCGAGGTATGCCACAATATGCGCGAGGTTTATTCGACACTCTGGCATGCCAATGACTTGGCAAGCCTGTAAAGCTGTCATTGCCTGAAATAACGAACAGTATTAATAAAGAGTAAATCTCAACATCGAGTAAGTATGCTTACCAGAGGTAAAGCATGGTTGTCTGCCAATCCAATATCTTCGCTGGCACAAACGACCATTCTTCGCGCGATATATAACGGGTCTTCACCTCCGCTCAGCATGCGCGCAAGCCAATACATCGCCGCATCAACGTCGCTCCCTCGCACACTCTTGTGCAAAGCAGAGATCATGTCGTATCTACTATCTCCACTTCGGTCGTAGGACGCTGATACTGACCTCCGCAGGTCCTCAATCAGCTTGTGTTCAGGTGTTGTTTTAGAAGCAGAAATAACGAGGTCGAGAAGGGATAGAGCCGTGCGCGCATCTCCAGAGGAGAGCGAGACCATAGAAGCTAGTACCGATGTGGTGATATGTGGAAAAGCAGGAAACAAGGCAGAAGGAGGGTTGGGAGAAGTATCATCGGAGGGTGATGATGTTGGTGATGACAATGGTAATTGCGACGATAAGGGGGTAGGAGGACGTTGTGGACTTGACGGAAATTCGATAATGGCTGGAGACGATTCAGGTTCAACGGCACCAGATTCCTCTGCAGCAGGCGAAAGCCGAACTATTGCTCTGCTGATGATTTCCTCGATATTTGCATCTGACAATCGATCCAATACAAAGACCCTGCGCTCCGCATTAGTCGATATATCGTAGAAGCAATAGAGGAGAACCTGCCTGCAGCGACTGAGCAGCGCCCCAGTTAATTTGAAAGATGGATTCTCTGTTGTGGCTCCAATCAACTAGTTCATAGTCAGTTGATGAGTACAACGTCGTGGTGTTGGACTAACCTGGATATGACCTTGCTCCAGAAAGGGCAAGAATATGTCCTATGAAAATCAGCAAATTATTACAAGCAATAAGACAATACAAGTACCTGCTGTGACTTGTTAAATCGATGAATCTCATCAAAGAAGAGTATGGTTTTCCTACACTGGTTAGTTGAACGGTTTCGGAACAAAGTTATGCTTTCCATACCTCCCGGTTAATCGCAAAGAATTTTTTGCCTCTTCAAAAATAGGCCTCACTTCATTGATCCCAACTATGGTTGCGCTAAGTTCTTTGAATATGGAGCCACTCTGTTTGGCAACCAATCTGGCTAATGTCGTTTTTCCACAGCTGTTGTTCATTTAGTAGGTTTACACTAGATAAAGGCGAAAAAATGTACCCAGGAGGCCCCCAGAAGATCATACTGCCCAGAGATCCACTGGCGAGCGAGTTCATCAACATGGATCCAGCTTCTGTCAGGTGTGCTTGGCCAACATACTCAGCTAGTAGGCTTGGACGAAGCCTCTCAGCTAGCGGAGCTGCTTGGGACACATTTGTTGATATCTTTTGCCGTTTCGATGGACCAGCAGCTGGTGGAGTATCCACAAACTGAGCCGCTTCTCCGGCATTTCTCTTCTTGGATTGAGTTGGTCTTGCAAAGGTTGATGGCTCAGAGCGAGCTGGATCACGGTTCGGCTTTTGAAAGAGAGGGTGAACTTTTGCGTTTCCTGAAGACTTTGCTGATTTAGTATTCCGAACATGGTCGTGTGGGGTCTTTGCAAGATTGGGGCTTGAGGCAGCCGAAGGACCTGTATCTGAGCATCCAGTATCAAGATGCGCATTTATCATCCGCTCTGGCATTTCTTTCGAGCATATTGGACTGTTTTTACTAAGTACCAGCAAAGTTCCTTTGCAACAGAGCGGCCACGACTTACCATTGCACAACTTGACTGAGAATTTAATAGGAGGATATGTTAATGGAACGAGTTACATACCTGCGTCTGAGCTCATTTTTCTGCCAGGTCGCGTCACGATCGAAGTCAAGGTGGCATAAGTTTTGGCATAAGCGTGACCAGCAAACTTCGCGTCAGTCACGCTTGCTCTCCAACCGTCATATGTCTATCTCCTCCCGTTAATTCCTACACCAAAAAATGGCCGAAACGCTTTACGGTTCATGTGCAGAAGCACTTTCGCTGGCGCAGTCGATGAAGGATGATCTTGCGGCCCTACTTGATCCAGAGACAGGCTTTGCTCCTAGATTCAGGCAGCTCTGTCGTGACCAGTGAGTAGACGGTTCGTTCGCTCTGACATGTACTGAAAACATTACAACAGAATAGAGGAACTAGAAAATGCTACCGCCTCCGAGACCGTTTCTGAAGAAATTGAACTCTTGCGGTTAGAAGAAAATACATGGGCACTATTACAAGCCGTTATGCCGTTAGTCTTTCGTCTAGAGTATCTTTTCCTCCTGAAAACATATTTCAAGACAGAGCTCGTAAAACAGAGCCTTCCACCTTTGAATATGCACAAGATATTCTTCAGCAAAATCCATACACTCCAACATCCACCGTTGCTCAGGCTATTCTGAACGCTTCCCCAGTTCTAACCGAGTTGATTGTAGTCAGAGAGTGGCTACAAGACACTGCGCCACCTCCAATGCAACCGGAAGCCACAACCGGTTACTGGAAATTCACTAAACATAATATCATGCAGGGTCTACGGACGGGGGCAGGTCCTCGAAGTGGATTGGTTAAGGAGATGGACCCGGACGCTGTAAATCGTGGCGACGCTCGGAGTCTGGCTGCCGATGATTCTGTACGAGATACTTTTGATTTTTTTTAGCTTACCGACTCTCATTTACTTTTGTTTAGAGCTACGAGAAAGGTCTCGTGCAGGCTTTGTATGGATACATTCGAGCCGGTAGACTCGAAGATGCTATCGAGTTGTGCAGGAGAGCCCATCAACCTTGGCGAGCTGCTAGCATAAGGGGATCTCTCCTTCTTCATTGGAAAGCTATAGGTGTGGCGTTTTACTTCTTACCTATCAAAGTGCTCAACAAATTACAGCCAATGAGCACGATCAAAATGACATGGACGAAGACGATATTGATGCTTGGACTGGTAATCCCAATAGAAGGTTATGGAAGTCGACGTGTACTCGTGCAGCACTCAATGTCTGTATCACTTTTCAATGCCGATTACAATTCTCTGACTATATTCCAGACCGCTCTAGCAGATTATGAGCGTGTCTTATATGCCGCTCTAGCACCTTCCCCACAAACATCTCTGATTCTGAAATCCGCCTGTCGAACATGGGAAGATCATCTCTGGGCCCAGATTAGCGTCATGTGTGAAGAGAAACAAACGATGGAGATGTTAAGGCTGGGTGGAAGTTTTTGGGAGGGCGGGATGTCTGCGGTTGAAAAGGGTGCACGGTCGGTGTCACGCGAAACAATGGAAAACGAAGAGGAAGAATGGGAGGAAGAGGTCAGAGGCACTTTGGATGGCCTGAAAGACGTCCACGTAGAAGAGGGGTAAGTTTAGCTAAATGTACCCTTGCTAACCTTGGTGCTCATCTTTTATTAGACCTCCAGCCGACCATCCATTCCACTTTTCCCAACTGAACATAATTCAGGACCGAACAGGCTCTCTGCTCGAGATTTTTGCGAGCGGACTGCAGAACGGGTTACACCCGCCTGATACGTACGAGTATGTCCTTTCTCTCGCTGTCCTTTACTTTCCTATTGAACACACTATAGGTACGCACCCATGTGCCGCTTCTTTCGCCCATCTGTGTCTGTTTTTGAGGATGATTGATGTCCCTGTTCCACCCGATGCTGTCGTGGTCATTCTTGAGGCATACCTGCAAGTGCTGGAGGTTAGTATTCCCAACTATCGCGCATCTCATTTTAATTTTACTTTTAGGCTGCTGGAAAACGAGAACTCATTGCAATGTACGCTGGAGCGCTGGGGGAAAATGCTGTCAGCAGATATGCTCTGTTTTTGGTATCGCTTCGGCTTTCCGCTGACCTACCCGAACGACGATTGGCTTTGACTCGAGCCAGAGAGCACGGCCTTGATGTGGATAGCGTCGCAGCCGTGACTGCTGAGATGACAATGAACAAGGCTCTCGAGGTACGTTCTGGTTCTCGACTTAGTTCACGCAAGTTCACTCTCAAACAGCTATTACCCGCATTACGAGGGCCGTTACCCTCTATGACTGTTTTGCAGCCTCCGTCGAGCGATGCAGAAAACTTGTTTTTGCGTTCGATCGAATGGACAACTTTCTCTGAAGCTACGTATGATCGAGCGTTGGAACAGGCAAACCATATATGTCGGTATTTCCTGGGTGCGTACAACTTGTTCGTGCGCGTTCCGCTCGCTTAATGCATCTATTTTAGCTAGTGGACGAGTACAGCTGGCTCAACAACTGCTAAATATGCTGCCAGCAGAACTGGCTTCTGTCGGCGAACCTGAGGACCAAGCAACGGAGTACCTGCATTACAGACAGTTTTTTTCCATTTGGGCAACTTTGGAACGCATTGTTGAATGTCAAGCACTCGAGGTTACAACTATGAACCGAGATACTCGAAACACTTGGCTACAGGACTACAAGGTCAGCCTGCTAGGATCAGAATGTTGAAAGCCCTTTCTGAATTAGACATTGCAGCTTCTCGTTGGTCAAGGTCATGAACAAATTCTTAAACTACTAACATCAGAGTGGCTCGTGAGCGATGTTGAGACTACTGGTGGTTAGTATCGTATTGCAGCCTTTATTTCAAGGTCTCATTCGAGCCTCCTTCTAGGTGATGCACGGCGACGTGCTCTCGTCCGAATACGTCAGATATACATCCCCGAATTGGTTATCCGCTTACACTTTACACTGTTCAACTCGCGACATCGCTTTCCTGAGTATGTTGATACTGTTTTCTTGATTATTGCACCGCTGATTGTGGGCATTAGAAACCTCAAGTTACTGTTACAATTGGTCAATATTGTTGCCGACTCGCGGTACAAGCTGTATGAAGACTTTTTCAGTGACAGTGGGGGGGCTAGACTGAATGATTATCTTGGTGCGGTGAGGCAAGCGGTATTGGGTAGTCTGGAAGGAGGGGGATCAGATCCGTTTCGTGCTATTCTTGTGACGTAGGCTGTGTGTAGTAGTACCCCATCTAATGCTTGTAATCTACTTTGTTCATCCCCGAAACGCAAGCTTGTTTGAAGTCGTTCCTACTTTGCGCGTCTATACGGACACGTGCTTCCGGCGTGAGATAAACAGGCGCGGTCTCACATGGGCGCTCAGTTCTAAGACTCTAACTCTCAACGCGCCCTACGACTATCGTGTACAGGCTCAGCGCAACTTTTAGCTCTCCTGCCCTCACACGCGGTGGCCTGTACTTTAGTACAATCAACTCAGGTCAACCTACTCAGACTACTTCTGAGTCTCGCCACTACTCCCTATCTTATCTCCTCCATGGCGTGTGGCTACCCTCCGACTCCTCTCTCTACAGCACGAATAAATCGACTCCTTAGACCGCTACGCAATAGATGCTCGGCTCTCTCTGCGTTTGGCGCAATACAGTCAGTGTCCACGGCCACCTATTCAACCACCAAAAATTTTACCCAACCATCTATCCCGCCATTGTGCATTCTTCCCTCCCCGGAAAGCTCCAATCGGCTCGACGCGACGAGCTACGAATTATCGAAAAAGATTTATGCCGTTTATAATGCAATGAAAGACATCGTGGAGAAGACAGAGGAGTTTCGAACGCTATCTGAAGGAAAGGGTCCAAGCAGGATTCCTAGCCTATCTACATTGTGCTGTCTTGTTATTGGACAACATGTTGATCCGGAGATAGAGGAAGACGTAACGATCTTGGAAGAAGCGCAATCAGTCGATGTGGTAGATTCGTTGTACGATGAAATTCCTACTTTATATCGAGGGTAAGATTTTTCATGCCCTCTCTTTGTTCTTGATTCCTGACTCTTTGCTTTCAGTTCCATATTAGTCTCGCACGCCATGCACATCATTCTCTCCGAGTGTCCACCTATCCCAACACTCTTGAAACTCCTGCTAGACATTACCCTCGACAACAAACTCCACTATCATTCTGAAATTCTTCTTCGTAGACTGCTATCAGTCGCTCTATCTCCGCCTACCACTACTCGCCCACCGTCAATCTGTCATCCAGCTCATTCCAATTTCTTAATTGAATGTTTGGGCCGCTGGGAACAGAAATCCAACCTCTCTTCCTCCTTTTTCAGTATATTCAATGACGTAATGGTGGACGTTGAATCCTATGATGCATGGTCATGTAAAGCTATAACCAAACTACTGCTTTACAACTGTCGAAAAAAGCCCTTCCGGGTTGGTTTGGTATCTTGCAATCTTGTAAGATTTATAGCAAACCCCGAGCTACATCTCCCTTCGAGACAATTCAGCCTAATGTCGCGTTCATCACCTGCAGTGGCTCTTCGAAGGTCATTGCGGTTGTGGTTGGAATGGGTGCTGCGTTTTTTGCTTTTGTCTATCCAATCATTGACAGTGGATATCGTCCAAGATACCATCTATGATTTTCTTCGGACGTGCAAAGAATGTTGGGGTTATCTCTCGACACCTGATCTTTCCGCTACGGTTTTATCCTCGCCAGAGCAGGATGTTTCATCCCTTATTGTCAGTATATCCACATTGCTTCTGTCGCGAGGGTTGGGCACGGAATCCGATGAAGCATTATTGCTCATACAAATACTCGAAAAAATACAACAACAGCCTTCGACTACCATGTTTTTTCCTTTGATCTCGCAGACCATGACTTTGTCCGCTCATCTCCCGGATTTTAAAGAGCAAATTGAGTCCCATGCGTCGTCCTTGCGCGAGCATGGTTTTTTACAGCTAGAAGCTTCGCTGTGGGCCTCTACGCTCAAGGAGGTGGAAAGTCTCGACGCCGCTCTGCTCTCACGTTACGACAAGGGTGCTTTGCACGAGTATAGTTGCGCATTGATAGAACGTGTTGAGGAAGCGGAGCACCGATGTTATGCCAACTCTCCAAACTCTTCTTCCATTCAGCAGCAACGTAGGGGATGGGATTGGGATGAGGCGTTTGGGTGCTGGACTGTCGCTGGAGAGCACGAGTTAACACCGAAACAGCAGAAAAAACGCCCTCACTCTCCGTGCTGCAGCTTGCATACTAGCCCATGTTCGGAAATTTCGGAGACGGAGAGTGGTACCCCACCAAAAAAACGACCACGGCTCATACCCCGAGCCTCATCCTCCTCATCATTCACATCGCTTCTGTCAAACGCGCTATCTAATCGTGTTGTTTTGCACGAATACGAAGACGAGGCCACGAACAGGCAACCGACTGAGTCTGACGATTCCGACGTCGAAGACGATACTGCCGCCGAAGACCTATCCACAGTGTTTCCTTCCTCGGACGATCTAAACCTTTTTGCATACGCTATGACATCTCCTGTTCGTTCTTAATTACAGCATCTACAGCATCTTTATTATCTGTACGTGGATATATTGTGTACTCGGTAGGCTCTACGATAATATTTAGGTCTTGGAACTTCCCAGGAGCGCTGACCATGATACTGAGTACTTGAAGCGACGATTCCGGGATTCGAAACCAATTAGTGTGAGCGCTCACGTGGGCATTTGATTGCCAGCAAGTTGGACGGTTCACGGCAATTCATTCTCTCCTCCTCCCTCCTCCCTCCTCCTCCCCGCGAGTCCCTCCGTCCTTTTTAAACTATTTTACGACCTTCTACTGCTTGCTGTAAGAGCTTGAAATGCCTTATCTTTCTCACTTTGACTTAATTTCTGCAGTGCCAACCTTCGTTATTATCTATCCGCCAACCATGGCAGCTCCTACCCAGCAATTACCGTCTTGGCTCTCTGCCTCTGATATTGTCGTTGACGGTCAAACTGAAACCACCCTTGTTTATATTCCTCTCACTTACTTTGGCCCATCTGTATGTGGCTCAAGGTTCTACAACTGGCCGTATGTATTGATTGACGTTTCTAGATTCCGCTTGGGTCACTTTTTACATTTGGTGGTTTAACCTCGCCAGCCTCGACTTCAATCACCGCGACACCTACAACTTCTACAACTTCTACGATTTCTTCAGTGACACCTACTTCCTCCTCGTCCACTTCCATCCCCTCTAGTACATCACTATCATCTATGTCGGCTTCATCTTACGCTGGCTTCATCTTCCGTGGCGTCAGGATCGCCCTCTATTTCTGCCACTCCCTCCCCCACAACCCAAAGTCACGGACTTGAAAAAGGACAGCTAATTGGTGCGATTGTGGCAGCCATCCTTGGTGCCATATTTCTGGTGGTATTTTCGCTTTTATTCTATCTATGGTGCAGCGCTCGCCGGAAACGGAGGAATGGAAGCCAAATGCCAGCCTTGGACGACGATGACTACTTCATCATACCCGTTGGCGGTGTTTCTCCAGGTGAAGGTTCTCCTAGAGCCAGTGGAGAAGAAGCCGACCCTTTCCTTCACCGCGATTCACAAATGCAACAGGCTTCCTCTGTCGCAGGACCGAGCACCAGTTGCTGCAGTTGCTTCTCGGCATCCTCCCTCTGCTGATAATAGTCTCTCGTCGTCTGGCCAAGCTTCATCCAACTCGGGTGCATCCGGCTATGGGACTCTGCTCCAGAATCCAAGCTTGGGAGTCTTTGTTCCCCAGTTTGAGGAGAAACGTGGAAACATCTTGTCCCCAGAGGAGTTACGTCAATTCGATGATGTTCCTCAGTCACGACTATCTACTGTCGGGGAACAGGGTGAACTGCTCCCCTTGGCGCCTCCGCCCAGGCTGGTTGACGCTTCACGCAGTCAGAGTCGCTTGTCAGTACTCGATCGTAGACCATCATTGGCCTCACAGACCAGTGATCCAGGAGAAGCGACCTTGCTCACTGCGCGCCGTGTTCGAGCACAGGACCTTCCCCGGTCTATCCCAGCAGCAGAATCTAGCAGCAGAAGGGAAAGCGGTGTTTGGAAAGGTTTAGGCCTTGGAGGACTAGCTGCGTTAGGCCGCTTAAGTTTCCTTCAAAACATCACAGGCAGTTCATCCTCCCGGAGAAACTCTCATATCTTGAACCGTGACGTTGAAGCCGGTCGAGCCCTTCTTAATGCTGAGCCGGGCTCGCCCCCTGATATGACTGAAGTTCAAGGACCCCGTTTCCGTGGACAATTGGGTCTAGGTGTTGGCTATGGAGGAGACAGACCCGTCTCTGGTACGAGTGCCAATAGTCGAACATCGACTATCTATCATGACGCACAATCCTCTTTACCTGGAACTCCAACGGTAATGCCTCCTCCTCGTGCTTTGGCCAATTCAAGTTCTGCTGAACTTGGATACTGGCCCCAAATGGGCACTGAAACAGCCTCTAGCACAACTGCCGCTCAAGGCCGTTCACAGCATAGTACCCAATCTACGTCAGCCAGCACAGGCAATCCGACCACTTTGGATGTTCTAGATATGCCTGTTCCAAGAGCTATATCTCCATTTGCTTCAACTAGCTCCGTTCGCGATGTAGGTACATCCAGTAGCCAGGGTAGTAAGGTCAAGCATGACTTCCCCTATCCACCGGGCCTTACAACTCCTGGTGTGTGGACCGAAACAGCTGGTACGACTCCTAGTCCCGGTTCTTTCGCTGCTACGTCCTTGCTTCCTCCTTCTATAGGCAATGAGGATTCAGGGATTAGCATTGACGTGTTAGAGGAAGAACCTCCCAGTCCTAGGGATACCTGGAGATCACTCGCGGGCGGCAAAACTGGCCGAAGAACCACCTTTGGATTGGTATGTGATGTTGTCCATCTGTTGCGTCGATCTCCAAGCTTACTTTTTTTTTCCAGCCACAACTTGTGAATGCCCCCGAACACAATTCTGAGCAAGGTTCTCTGCACTCGATGCGTTCACATCTTAGTCCACGTTCCACGGGTTCTGCTTCAGCCTCACGACGCGAACAATCTGGCTCTACCGGGTCTGCGTCGTCCCGACCTTCTGCTCGTTCTGTTGTCTCTGGCAGTGACGGGAGTTCATTGGCTCACTCCGGAAGCATCTCTTCTGATGAACGCCGCCGTAAGAACAGGGTCCAGTCACCAATGTCACCTTCTCTATCTGTGTTTGGCAATGCGCATGCGCATGCTAGCCCACCAGGCTCGGCGTCAAACTCCGGGCATGATCATTATCCCTCCTCCTCGTTCGGCAGTCCCCTCTCGGAGGAGTCTGCGGATAAATCGCTTGCAGTGGTTGCCGAAGTTCCCGTTGTCGACGATTCCTCACCGGGAGGCAGAACGCAAACTTTCTCTCCACCTCAAAGTCCAACACTTGCCTCTGTACCTTGGGCTCGTGGTTTAGATGACGCTTGGTCACCTTCATGACCTTGTGTATAGCTCTCTTTTGATTCAATGATTGATGATGAACACTCTTCTTGCTCACTGCTCACTGCTGAATTACGATCCAAAATGTATTTTTGATGACCAGTTTATCTAGTACCTGTTGCGATACCACTAGTTACTGCGATACCTACCATCCACACATCCCACTCCTACACAGCTTCTTGCAGAGTCGGTTCTGTCTTAAATCGAACCATTTTATCTTGCAGAATGCTATATAAATCTCCGTTCTGTATACACCTCCGACGCCGTACCTACTGTTTCTACGCTGATATGTTGTATGTACTTACGCCCTATTTACGAACGTACCATCATGACACAATTTTCCAAAATGATTTAGTACTACGCTCGTTTCACTACAAGTTATATGCAAAATGGTGTAGTAGCGAGGATTCCGAGATACTACGAATGCATATTGCATGTAAGTAAACAAGTACGGATGAAAGACACTCACCGTAATGTGAGCATCGTTGACACCCGACGATGGAATTTGCAAGGAGCAGTTGGGGTCTTCTCCGTGAGCTTCGCAGCGTACAATGTTATCTGGGATTGCCGGTTCATCGGATTGCCAGTATTCGATACCTACAAGGATGTCAACTTTTTGTCATATGAAGACAGAAATCGAGTGTAGAACTCGAACCATGGTGATGATATCCCAGCGATTGAGGTATCATTGTGGGCACTCTATCATACAGTATGTGGGCACTTTAGATGAGATGAATCAAATTGCTATACGTACCCATCATGTGTGTGCACAACTGAAAAGAAAAACTTTAGTAACCAGTTTGATTGAGAAGCATACGATAAATCCTTACCTCTGAAAGAATTTTCGCCCAAGGTTTCGTTGACATACTCAGCGAATGCCTTGTTCTACCAACATCCGAGATGACCGTATAGAATATAATATCTTGCAATCGCAGTCAAGGTAGGTAACTTACCCCCGTCCTAGGTGATCCAAAAGAGTAGGTCATTACTTGGCATTGAGGGAAACGTTGGTTTATAGAGATTGCCGCCAGTGTTGCAAGGGCTCCGCCCAGCGAATGACCCGATGTAATGATTCTTTTGGTGTCTCGATGAAGGGCTAGTTGGGCGGCTAGAACAGCAAGGACTTGAATGCTCACAGAGTCCCATCTGCTCGTACGCGATACGTTGATTTCGTTGAAGTGATATTAAAGAAGTATACTCACGCAGCGAGGAAACCGCCGTGAACTCGTACCGCCTCTAAGAGGAAGGACAGGCACGTATTAGAATACCAAGAGATTAATGGAGATAAATTAACGAACGAGGTACAGACAGACCGGGAGACAAGAATGGCACTAGCTCAACTTGTGTGTCCAGCAATATGTCAACCAGACTTGCACTAGATGTCCAAAATTGTCAGCATGGTGGCCACAACCGCTTTGCGGCTTTCACGTTTGCAGTCTATCGGTCTATGAAGATGAGTAGACTCGCCTTCCGCGAAGAGCAACGACCAGTTCATTTCTATCGGCATCTCGTGCAACGAAACCTTGAACAATATCGTTGGAAGGGTCAGAAAACTAGAAAAAAACCATGGTCGTCGTATAGAGTATCTTTTAGTTGCTGCTGAAATGGGTTTTCTATAATAAATTGACAAACGCGAGCGATTAGAGCATTTCCGTTTGGCCTAGGGCAGAGCTTCGAGAATGAGAAGAGCTATTAAATAAACATATGAAGTTTAGCAAACCGGCGTGTAAGCAGATGACGCATATCTCAGGTAATGAACTAGCTGATTGAAGGTATCTGTAAGAGAAAGAGGGAATGAATATGTATCATGCGAAGGGAATTAAGTGATTCTACCTAGCGATATCTGCCTTTCTTTCGATTCTAATTTGGATTGGGGATTCATAGTGCTGGATCAAAGCTGAGGTTAGCAGCCACGTGCGCCATAGAAGCTTACTCCCAGTCCACCAAGTTCCATTTTCGGACTCTCCTGATTGGGGAGTCGACCAGTCATTATTGAAGGCATCTGAATTTCAATGGCTGGCTCAAGTATTCCATTCCATGATGACAAAATACGCTGTGTCGAGACGCTCAAGTATTCCATTCCAAGATCATGACAAAAATACGCCGTGCTCTCGTCTCGACCACAGAAAATTCAATGTATACCGGGTTCAATAGTACTGAGAAGAACTATGGCGATTCGTCCAGTGAGCATATGGAATTTCTGCTCGTGTAAGCACTACATATCAGCATTTTCAGTTTCAGATTTCCAAAGATAACGAGAGCTACTCCGTGGAGGGTACATTTCGGAGGATGAGTTTTTCTAAACGGCTTGATCCAGCGCAAAAGGATGAAGAATGGGGTTTTAATCCGCTTGAAAGGTTGCTTAACTATCGCATGGCAGGATCACACACTTTGACAGGGATTCCTACAAGTCATCAGCACCATTTTCGTGTCTCTTCAGCACTGTTTTATAGTAATTATTCAAGATCGCAAGATAATTGCACCCTATGTTCTGGAAAATCTCGATTCAATACAAGCAACAGCCAGGAAAGGTTCGCGACAGAAGGTGAAGGCTTCTTGCGAGGAGCTTTCGGAGATGAATAACGGCTATATTCACTCTTCTGGGTGCACTCACCTTCTCCCTTTATGAGATCCTTTATCTTTAGAACGATGATCAAGATTACATCTGTATACTTATGGTCCAAGGTATTCATCGCCATAATTTATGAAGACACGAGTGTCGGTTTACTAATGCCGCAAATACCTCTGCTTTATAAATGTCCCTGGGAGATGTTACTCGAATAACCATGATCAGAGCCATACGTTCCATTCGTCTACTTTTACAGAGTGAGGGAGACCTCATTCTTGACGGTGTCGTAGTGGTCGATGGAGCCACAATAATCAGCTCCGGAAGTTGGGATGAGATTGGTCCCACTTTGCCCGAAGGGACTGAGATTTTGGACCTGGGAAACGATGTCACTGTTATTCCTGGATTATTCGACTGTCATGTACATCTTGCTATGGATCCTAGCCAATATTTCTACAGGAGCCGATCTAGGACACACTCCTGGAGACAGAGCTGTTTTCGCGGATGGAGCACAATGCTCTGAAAGTTCTGGATGCCGGTGTAACAACTGTGCGAGACCTGGGTTGCGTCGGGACTATCTCCACAGTCTTGAGAGACAGTGTTCAACAGGCGAAGACTATCGGCCCGCGGTGAGCAATTCAACACGATATCAGGAAAAAAGTTGCTAAAGCCTATCTAGCATCCTCTGTGCGAACGCACCTATCACAGTCCCGGGAGGTTAATTTACCATTCCAGCTTCGCTATATAGATTACTTACTCAAACTGATACAGGTCACGCTCATACCTGGGGTGGAGTGGCGCGAGGAGTGGATGAATGTCGCGCTGAAGCTCATAAGCGAATTAGTGAAGTGAGTTTTTATCGACATGAAAATGTTGCGGAGATTAATTAAAATTTGAGGGGGTTGATGTTGTCAAGGTCATGAGTACCGGAGGATTCTCGAGTCTTGGAACGCGCCCTATGGAAGCTTGTTACTCTGTAGAAGAGCTCAAGGCCATAGTCGACGAAGTACATGCTCACGGAATAACTGCAACGACACACGCTACCGGCGTTGAAGGAATCAGACGAGCAATTCAAGCTCAATTTGACTGCATTGAACATTGTCACTGGGGTGTAGGTAAGAGCGCCTCAGATGGAAAAACACGTATTCATCAGAACTGATGCTCCTTTCTCTTCTAGAGGGAGGAAGTAGATACAACGACTCGATTGCAAAACAGATCGTAGAGAACAACATTGCTGTCTGCCCAACGATGAATACAGCATGTTTGGAGAAGGACTATTTCTGCCCATGGGACTCTCGACACCAAGTGCTTGAAAACTTGAGAAAGTTACGAAAATGTGGGGCTCGCATTATTATTGGCACTGACAACGGAATCGGTCTGTGATTTTCTGATTCACTGCCACTTCACGTTCATAACAAGTATTCAACAGCACTATGTCCTTTTGAAAGATACGCGGACGGGTTATCTGTTCTGAGCGAAGCTGGGTATACGTGCCGTGAAATTGTCGCTGCTGGAACAGATAAAGCTGCTGAAGCGTGTGGATTATCCAGCGTTACAGGAAAACTGCTTCCTGGTATGGACGCTGACATTGTTGCATTCGAGGGAAACCCACTCGATAGTGTCGAGGCGTTTTCGAAACCACGGTTCGTCATGGTGAGCAGCAGATAGTTATTCATCCTGGGTAGTCTTTTTACTCACAATGTAGGCGCGTGGACGGATCCATACTCTGAGACCTATTCCACCTCCAACTGATAATGCACTCATAGCTAAACGCATATGGGCAAAGTTGAGACAGGCAGCCGGACTTGATGCTTGAAATGACTTCAGTGGTTCGATGGATTGAAAGTGGAGAGGTCCGTACTTGAATACTCTAATTTTTGTTTTGCCGATGCCAAGAGTCATTCCAAGAAACTTCCCGAGTGCCGAAAGTTAATGATACTTATCGGCAGTTCCGACTTACAATTACTGTAGTTCTGTAGATCTTCTCCTATGGAACTACGAAGCTTGTTTCTGCACGGAATTAATTACTCTTTTTGTGGAGAAATAAAGCTGGATTCGGGAGAGCTGAGAGGACGCGACGTCGGCCGAGAATCCGAGATAAGACACATGCTTAACATGAGGCGCGCTTAGCTTTAAGCGCTGTAGTAAAAATTAATTAACTTTGTTGGAAAATCTCTTGTTTCCTCCGACAACGACTAACGACTAGGATGTTGACGACGATGGCTCTCGCTGGAATTCCCCTAGCACTGTTTGTGCTCAGAATCATATCCCCATCTTTGGTTCTAATTTCTTCTCTATCTCTCTTCCTTCTCCAACCTTCACCAGCGTCATCGCCATCACCCATCACTTCCGTCGTAGTCGCCCGCCGCGTTCCCCGTCGGGCTTCAATTCTTTTCTTCTTAACGTTCTGCTCCCTCACCTACTTGGGTGATGGTCTTACATTCATTGTCTATGCCATCATCAAAAAAGACTGGCCCTGGTATTCTGGTGTCGAGATTAATGCGCTTTTAGGTGTTCTAAGTTTCTCGGGCCTTGCAGCCTTGGGAACTTGGAAAGATCTGCATGGCCTACCCACCTGGGAGCTGAAGAGGGTTAGACTTGCGGTGGCATTCTCTTTAATTTTGGATATTGCTTTAGTTGTTTTATTTGCTCAAAGTTCCCGGCAAGGTCGGTTTATTGTTATCTATCCAAATTCTAAAGACTCATTTTGTTTGCTTAGCCGGCTTCCCTTCTTCTTTGTCCCTTTTCAGAATGCTACATTTTGTATTCCCTGTTTTCCGAGTTATCCTCCTACTGCCGTTGTTGACATCGCTCCTCACTCCCCGCGTTTTTTATACATCTGTGCACACAGAGAGTGGTACTGAAGAGCAGACGGATACATCACTCCTCCTTCCTGCTGAAGCAACTGCGTCCACAGGTCTTGCAGTCCCAGTCCCGTCTGAGCAGGTGAAGTATGGTACCTTCCCCCCTTCTCGTTCTGCTCTACAACAATCTACTCCGACCACCCGTGCACCTACTCCTGCTCCATCGCAGAAGGTGAGCTTGGCTGCTTTTATGTCAATCCCGTAATTCATTATATTCTCAGGCCAATGAAAAGCCTGAAATTACCCTTGAGCCGACTTGGTCAGAGCTAGTGCAGCGTATCCGCCGTCTTTCTCCATACCTTTGGCCTTCCAAGAGTCCTTCTCTTCAACTCATCGCTGTGAGTTTATCTCACTTTCCTTCGATCACCTGATCGCGTTTAACGCATTCCGCAGGGAATATGCATATTAATCCTTCTACTGGGGCGTCTCGTTAACGCTATGACGCCCTTTACGCTCGGAGAGCTACTCAAAGTATTCGAGAAGCGTTCCGATTATTCCATGTGGCCTCTATTACTTCTTTACGTTGTCCTTCGCTTCTTACAAGGCAGTGGAGGCTTGGCAGCTCTGCGTGATGTATGCTTTTCACGAATTATCCGTTATTTTCCTGACGATCCCACTAGGTCCTATGGGCTCCTGTCATGCAGTATTCAGATCGAGGTATGTCTAGAAACAATTCCCCCATTTGTCTTTTCTAAAGGTCTTTTCCCTCCAGAAATGTCACAGTTGTCTTTCAATCATCTGCTCAATCTTTCATTCGCTTTCCACACGCGGCGGAAAACTGGTGAAATTCTTCGAGTCCTCGACCGAGGTGCTGCCATCAATCGCATTTTGGAGGTAGGGCAAACATCGAATGCCCAACTGATCAATGCTGACCTGCAGTCTACAGTTGATCTTGTTCAGCATCCTTCCAACTTTTCTCGATATCTGCCTGGCGCTAATCATAATATGCGTGGCGTTCGACCTGATTCTGGCTATTGTAATCTTTGTAGTGATGACTTCCTATGGTACTCATCTTTTACACTGCTTGTCAATCGTTCTAACGTCGAATTTCAGTCTCTGCCAGCATCATTCTCACTCAATGGCGTACCAGGATTCGCCGACAAATGAACGAGCGGGACCAAGTCTGTCCGATTTCTCATGCGGCAAGCAAGCGCAAACTGATCCAAGCTTGTAGGTGACTCGAGGCATCCATGCCGATTGCCTCCTTAATTACGAGACTGTTAAATATTTCGGCGGTGAGGAGCATGAGGGTGCACGATATAATGATGCCATTCGTGAATATCAAGTTCTTGAAGCAAAAGTCATTGGTAGGTTTCATCTTTTCGATAGGGCGCTCCACTATTCAACACTTAATGCATCTAGTTTCACTGAACCTCCTGAACCTGGTTCAAAATTTCATCATAGTGAGTTTACTTATTGTCGTCCTTGGATGAAACTGACGCGATATTAGACTTCTGGGCTCCTTGTAACGTGTGCCATTGTTGCTCGTCGCGTCGTGCGCGGTGACTTGGACCCCAGCGACTTCGTGATTTTCATAACTTATCTTGCTCAGGTATCTTTTCCCCATCTCGTATTCTAACTCTGAGCTCAGGATCTCATGATAGCTATATGGACCATTAAATCAATTGGGATCCATCTACCGTGCCGTGAACCAATCGTTGGGTATGTCCTTCGTGCACTTTTGCTAGATCATTAGGTTGATAGATTTCAAAAGTTGATACCGAGAAGCTGCTCAAGTTGCTAAATGAACCAACCGAGGTTAATGATCTACCCAATGCCCCCGATCTGATTGTGGAGAATGGCGAAATTGAATTCGGTATGTCTTGAGATCTGTACCATTCCGAAGCTAATCTCCGGCGGGCATATAGATAATGTCAGCTTCTCTTACGATGATCGTACCACTGCTCTGAATGGTGTATCCTTCAAAGTACCGAAGAACTCTACAGTTGCCCTTGTAGGGGAGAGTGGTGGCGGAAAATCAACAGTTCTGCGCCTTTTATACCGATTTTACGATCTTGGTCCAGGACAAGGCCGCATTCTTATTGATGGCAAAGATATTAGGTCCGTGCCTCACGAACCTCTCTATCGACCAGTTCTGAATTTTGCTCCAGAGAGGTTACACAAAAGAGTCTCCGTAATGCTATAGGTGTCGTGCCTCAGGATTCCGTCCTTTTCAACACCTCCATCAAATACAACATTGGCTATGGAAAGTTTGGATCATCCGATGAAGAAATTGAAGCTGCTGCGAAGTCAGCTCAGATGCATGACCGTATCGTGGGCTTTCCTCAAGGTTTGCCTCTATCTGTACTTGAAGAGTCTGGTTCCTAACCATATGGTTCTAGGTTATGAGACTATCGTGGGCGAACGCGGTGTGAGGCTTAGTGGCGGCGAAAAGCAGCGAGTTGCGATTGCTAGAACTTTGTTGAAGAATCCGCCAATCTTACTTTTGGACGAGGCTACGAGGTCAGCTGTTTCGATTAATTTTACCTATTGGGTGCCGCTCTCACACTGGATCCTATTACCAGTGCTTTGGATACATCTACCGAGAGGGATATCCAAAATGCGCTCCAACATCTAATGTTGGATCGTTCTAGTTTGGTCATTGCCCACAGGTATAGTCATCTTTCCGAAATCTTTCAACTCTGATTTGCTCATCCCTATTTCGACACAGACTGTCTGTAAGTTACTAGTTATCCTTTATCTGCCTAGTCTGGTTTGCTCATCACTATCTCAACGCAGACTATTGCTAGCGCCGACATGTAAGTGTAGTCATTTTGTCTTGATCTATTGTTTCTTACATATATTCTCCAGCATTTTGGTACTGAAGGATGGCCAAATTATCGAGCAAGGGAGTCATAAGGAACTTATTGCAAAGGATGGTGTTTTCGCCTCCATGTGGGCCGACCAGATCTCGGCCACTGAGGAACCTGCCATCTCAATTCACTCCGCCAAGCCAGAGCTCTCTGGCTACTCTGCTGGACCAGAAGAGGTAGTTACGCCAGTCGACAAAGAAGAGGCCGGAGACAATTCGGCTCCAGAGGTAAAGGCTGAAGTTGAGGAGGAACTAGCGGCGGTAGAGCCGACAGAGACTCAGTCTCCGGATTTGACTGAAGAACTAGAAGCGATTGCATCCCCAGAGCCGGAAGCTGAACCTGCGCCTTCTCCGTTCGCGTTCCCGTCCTCCGAACCTCCTGCTGCCGCTCCGCTTGCCTTCCCATCTCCCGAGGCAGCCGAGGAAACGATGTCTTCCCCTGATATTCAATCCGAGCCTGTATCTCCTGTCGTTGCTTTCCCGGTCTCTGATGATACACAATCGACCTCTCAATCAGTACCGGTTACGCCGGCTGGTGTTACCTTTGAATCCACCGCTTCACCTCCACGTTCTGGGACTCCTGACCCTGATGCAGAACCTAAACGGAAACGGATCTCTTCTCAAAACTTCCAGCGCTTAGCCAAGAGGATTTCGATCTCGACCCGCCGACAAGGATCCGTTGCTTCGATCATTCCTGGTCTGAAAAGGGACAGCTCTCCTCGAGTGTCGGCGGATGATGGTGCCCCAGGAAGTAGTATCCGCGGGGAAGGAAGTGTGAACGATAGTCCTACAGCTAGCGTTGTTGGGGAGGATGCCGATAAGACGAAGAAGAAGAAAAAGATGAGCAAGAAGGATAGTAAGAAGAAGACTACCTGAGCGCACTTGACTTTACGAACTGTTACGACTCTTATGCATTACCGTACCTTAATAGACTCTGGATTTCACGATTTCACGGTTCGGTTTTACTTGGACAACAGGATGCGCGCGCGCCAATCGATTGGGTCTCATCTCACAGCACCTGACCCGCATCAAACCTAATTGAGGAGCTGAGCTGACTAATGTTGATTCGTTTGCTATAAGAACCCTTGATTCCGCACAACACCCTTCTCTTCCCAACCTTTTCCCCCCATTTCCCGGATTCGAGTTTCGTTGTCTCGGTTTCGTTTTTTGGGACTCTTATCTCTCTGTATCAGGATCCAGGTTTCGATAACTATTCTATTAGCAGAATGGCAAAAGTATATGTTGGGTCAGTTTCTGCTTACTGTATCACGCGCTCCCCATTTCTCTGTGTTTTTTATGCACTGTCCTCGTCTTCTCCATGTCTTCTCCATGTCCTCTCAATGGCAAAAAGTTTTTCATACTGATAGTGAACCCTGTGTATAGCAATTTGAGCTGGAACACCACTGACGATACGCTCCGTCAAGTCAGTAAAAGCTATTGCGCGAGCAGTGCTCACGCAGCTTTCTCCTGTTTCGTGCTTTGATCTTGATGCTTTTTTTCTCTTTTATAGGCTTTCAGTCAATATGGAGCTGTGACCGATGTATGCGATTTTATGCTCTTTTCGTGCAAATGTGAGATGAGAATGACTGATGGTTGAATGTAGTCGATCGTCATGCGTGATCGCGATACCGGTCGTTCTCGTGGTTTTGGATTCGTGACTTTTGGCACTAGCCAGGAAGCTGAGGCTGCGATTGCGTCGCTCAACGAACAAGAGCTGGACGGTCGTCGTATCAAGGTCAACCTTGCCAATGCTCGCGGCGGAGGCGGTGGCGGAGGAGGAGGGGGTACGTCATTCTTATCCGAATTTTGTTTTATTTTCTAGACTGATGCTTATCAGTCTCAGGCTACTCTGGAGGAGGAGGAGGAGGATATAGTGGAGGAGGAGGTTTGTCGTGTAATCTGGCGCGTTGAAGTATTCAACTAACCGTTCATATTTTAGGCTACTCTGGTGGAGGTGGTGGATATGGCGGAGGCAGCGGTGGCTACGGTGGAGGATCAGGCTACCAAGGTTTGCGAGTTCTACCTTGCCAATCTCATTGATACTGATATATTCGTTCAGGTGGAGGTGGTGGATACAACAGCGGAGGAGGATATTCTGGCGGCGGCGGGTACCAGAGCGGAGGTTAGTGTGCAGTTCAAGCCTTCTTTTACCCATCTTTAATCTTTCTCATTCGCAGGTGGCTACGGCTGGCCAGGGTGGCGGCTACTAATCACCAACTTTTCCCCGATCCAATATGTCTCTTTCTTTTCTTCCTCTCTTGTCGTCGTCCTTCTCGGTTGTAGCCTGCAGATCTGTTATCGCGATGTAGCTTACATTTGATGTCTCCCAGCCTTTCTCGTTGTTCTCCGTATACAAGCCTCCCTACCTGCTCCCTGCTTGTCCTTTTGTCATCCTTCCTGTCGCTCGTTGCTTGGTCGTTTTCGTGCTGGTAAAAATTATCATCTGTAGTCTATATCGGTTCAAGTGGTCAGTCATGTATGTACTATTACTTTCCGTGGCTTTCATGAAATCGTGTCTCGAAATAATGATGTGAACGACTGAGGATATAAATAAATTGAGTTCAAGCGGACGGCGCAATGACCAGCCTCGAGGCGATGCTTCGAGATATGTATGGAAATTATGCTTGGGCCTTGCTCGGGCCAACATTTTTGACCCATTTTTCATGGTCTAGTGCCTGTTCCCTAGCCGCAAAGGCAGGTCAAACGAATGTCCAAGCAGAGATCCTATCATTTATATAGTGAGTAGAAATCAAGAGCAAAAAAAAACCGCCCATTGTCCTCCAAGCGCCCACCTGCACCTACAGTAATAAGCGCCACAACAAGGACAACACCGCCACAAACTATCTTTCCCACCAACTCTTCGCGTTCTACTTTCATCTACCCTCCCTCGAGTCCACGACACGGCGACCAGCCAGCTCATTTTTTTGCTCAGCCTAGCTTGCCTTCAGCCATGCCAAAGGCATCCACTCCTCCTCGCGAAGAAAAAACCAAGCGCCCGCCAAATGCCTGGATCATATTCCGCTCCGATATGAACAGGCTGCTGCGAATCGAGGATCCAAAGGCGACCCAATCTGCGCTATCCAAACGAATTTCCGATCTTTGGGCCACGGCTACTCCTGAAGTCAGGGCTCAGTACGAACGTAGAGCCGAGGCTGCTAAAGTTGCCCATCACGCGAGATATCCCAACTACAAGTTTGCTCCCAGAAAGAAAGAGGAAGTCGCTAGAGAGAGAGAGGCCAAACGTCTTGCCAAGGAGGAAAAGGCAAAGGAGAGAAACGCGCGAAATGCCCAGCGCACGTCTCTCGAAGCCGCACCTCCGTCTCTTTATCCTACCTTGGCAGAGTACGGTCCTTTGGGGCCTTCTCCCCCAGGCTCTGCTGCTGTCTCACCCGCAGCATTTAGCAGTCGCGAGCCATCTCCACTGTCCCTTCCTTCTGAACAGCAGATTTTTTCTCCACCCGCGGAGCCTGAAATGCCGCTCGCTGGCCCGAGCACTTGGGCCCTTCCTTCGACCGAGCCCCAAGCCCAGCCTGCTTCTGACGATCAATGGGACGTCTCATCCCAGTTTGCCGTGCGTTCTTTACGCGTCTTATTATTTTGGTGAAACTGACTAGGCTTAACAGTCTTTGCTCCATTACAATGTGCTTCAAAACAACCTTGATCCATCGCTGTGGGATCCCTCTGGTGTGGACAACGTTCTACAACCTACGGGTGATCCCTCGATTTTCAACCTCAATCCGTTCGACGACCACTTCAACGGATCGCAAGAATTGAGTATAAGCATGGGCTCTTTGGACACTGGCATGTTCAACTCCACCTGGGACCTTGACCCGGCATTTGGGATGCACAACTTTGACTTCCCTTCTATCCCCAGCGCGCCGGATTTCCAGCAAAACACTCCGTATGACATGAGCTCAGAGCTCACGCCTGGCGAGTCGCAGGGCTCTCCGTATGACATGAACAACAATTCAGGATTCGACTCTTTTGACCTTCCGGCGGAGATACCTGCGTCCCAGGTTGCTAGTAGTTCGACCCAGCCATTTGATGAGGCTGCCGCTCAGCACCAGCAGCAGCAACAGGCCAACACTAGCTCCTACGCTCCTCCCTCTGGAGCGATCTACGCTGGGAATCGCCGTGTCGGAGGCACCTGGGCCCAGTATAGTCTTCCAGAGGCTGACCTCTCATCGCACTCTTACGCCGTGACCACTGCTGCTCAGTAGGGTCTTTGTGGACGTTCTTCTGTATTACCTGTTGTTTTTGCATTATCTTTATGCTTTCGCATTGCTATTCATACCTCTCTGCATCTCCCAACATCTTTTCTCTTCATTATTGACGCATCCTTGGATCTTTTGGATCTTTACACGAATCTAGTTATGATATCTTTTATGCTCTCTCTTTCTCGTTGTCGCTCTGTGTCCCTGTGCTATCTTATTGCTAACAGTCCCGCCTTTTTCTTGAGCGCAATATTTCTTCACTTTACGCGCTCCCTCTTAAAACTCACATCGTTAGCACTTGCTATACTCGTCGCTTTTTCATTCTCCACTCTTCTCCGTTTCCATCGTGCTTTGTTCTATACTATGTGTTATTGCTCTCGGCTGTGCTTTTTTTTTTGGTTTGATACTAGACTCATACATACTTACGACCTTTGCTAGTTGTACTACCATAGCACCATACCAAATATATAGGCTGCTTGCGGTTAACGCGTACACAATCCCCGAGTGACCGCGTGCGTAGTTTGTGAATGTTTGAAAACAAAGGCTTCGGTTATTTCATCCGAATTCCCAAGTTTCAACATCGTCTGCCTGTAGAAGGGAATGCTCTCTCCTTCTCAAGATGGCAGTATTTCCTCTCTTGTTGCGCTGAGCAGAAACGCCTCGGTTATCTCAACTTCCAGCTCAGATTCGGTTGCTGAATCCACTCTCCTTTCTACACCTATTCGGCCTCGACCATTACGCACATTTTCATCCCCTCGCTCTGCAAGTCCCGCCAGTCCAACTACCAGAACACCGAGGCCTCCTTCATATCTCACTAAAGAGCTCAGGGTAGCTGAAGATTATCCCCGCAGTAGGGCAGCATCCAAAACAAGATCAAAGTCAAGAGCTCCGAATGAGCTCTCGATTGATGACTTTGAAGTCGGAGAGACCCTTGGAGAAGGTTCCTATTCGACTGTGAGGTATCTTCTGTGATCCACGAGATTATTTTGCTCAATCAGGAGCCCAGGTTCTCAAAGCCACCTTACGGAAGAGTGGAAGGATGTTTGCGATAAAGGTCTTGGACAAGTCCCATCTTGTGCGCAAGAACAAGAGCTCTACAGTCAAAGTTGAGCGAATCGCACTCCTTCGCTTGGGCAGGCAGCATCCTGGCCTTGTTTCGCTGTATTGGACGTTTCAGGACAATTATAGTCTTTGTACGCTTTTAGTTGTGACAATAATTGTCTTTCATTGATGGGCTTTAGATTTCGTGATCGATTTAGCTACAAACGGCGAGATGCAGTCGTTAATTTCACGAATGGGATCTCTATCCACGCGTTGTTCTCAGTACTACGCGGCCCAGATCGTCGACGCCCTGGAATACATGCATTCCAAAGGCGTCATTCACAGGTTCGTCCTACACGCTTTCAATCTGCGACGCTCATATATATCATACCTTATCTAGAGACCTGAAGCCTGAGAATCTTCTCCTGGATGTCGACTTTCGTTTGAAGATTACCGATTTCGGTACAGCAAAGGTGCTTAACGCCGATGGTGCGTCTCCTATCTTGCTACATGAAATCTCTGCTGAACCAAAGCTTTGCAGTCGAAACAGAACGCTTTGTGGGAACTGCCCAATACGTCGCACCAGAGCTAGTCGTTGCAAATGAGTCGAGCGAAAGGTCTGCCGTTGATAATACTTTGGTTAGCGCTTGCGCTAATTGGGTTCATTCAGTTCAGACCTTTGGGCTCTTGGATGTATCGTGTACCAGATGTTGTCAGGGCGTTTCGCATTTTCTGGCTTATCAGAGTACCTCACACTTCAAAAAGTTAAACAAGTCGACTACACCTTTCCCGAAGGGTTCGATGAGAACGCCAAAGACTTGGTCCAGAAGCTCCTGGTGAGTGTCAAGGTTATAATGTTATTCTCGATGACTGAACCTCTTCGCAGATCCGTGAACCTACTCAACGGCTTGGAGCTGGAGAACCAAACTCTTCTCTGGGTATGCCCGCGCTTCGTTTACACCCATTCTTCAAAGGTGTGGATTGGGCAACGCTCTGGTCTGATCCTGCTCCTCCGCTCGAAGCAGGACTTGTCAAACGGGAACATCCTCTTGCTCGCGGCCAAGACCAGAACTGGGAAGATGTTGGTGCGACCTGGGATGCTTTGGTTATGGATGATGATGATGATGATGATGATGTCGGTCTCGCACCGGTTGGGGATGGCATAGACTGGTCGGACAACGCAGAAGGCTCCGCACTTCTTCTAAGGCAGCGTCAGTTTGATACCGCTCCGCCGCAACAACCCGTGGATATCTCGTTGGTCTCTCAGGTGATTCCGCGAGAATTGATTGAGGAGGAGGATTCTCGTCCACCTACCGAGGTCAAAGCTAAACCCTCAACTACTGCGAGGTCGATCAATAGACCTGTATCCGTTTCCCGTACTGCAGAGTCTCCGTCCTCAGGCTCCCCGGGCAGTTCTTCGGAGGGAGGATCGGTCGAGAGGATTACATCTGGCGTACAAGCGATGGGGCCTTTTAGGTTTCCTTCAGATCACAGCAATGGGGCTGTAGAGCATGAGCGGGGAAGGAGCCAGGCTCCAACGCCTATCCAAGGGAACACTATGTCCACTGCTGAACTGTATGGTTCACGTTTCCTTATTTGTCTTCCTGATTTCTTATTGTTACACATAGACCTTTAACACTCAATCCACAAGCAAACGAAGTGGTCCTTTATCAGTCTTTGGTTGAAGTGCGCTCCATTCGACGACGGGCCAGTCGCCTTTTAAAGCCAATCCCCGGGACACAAATCAAACCAAAGACACGAGAAATAATCTTAACCAATCACCGCTTGATCTGCCTGAAGACAAAGAACTCACCAACTCGTTCATCTGTGAAATCAGAGCTTTTCATCAAAGCTGGTGAGGAAGGAAAGGAGAAGGAAAAGAAGAAGGATGGTAAGGACGCCAAGGGTATCTTGGTTTCTGCGGAATTGAAAGGAGACCGAGAGTTTGCCGTGCTTTCAGTGAGTCTTTCCGCCTCTGCCTTATTATCTCCTCTCAGCCGTGTCTTCAGTCGATTAAAACGTTTCATTACGCGACAGAGGATGCATCAACTGCTTCTCTCTTTGTGGAGAAGATCAACACAGCGATATCGTCTCTGAACGTCCAGTCATAATCCTACCTATCTAAGCTATGTAACTAATGGGTATTTTTGTTGGTTTTATTGCGTCCTGTATAGTAGCACTTTCACGTCTCGACAGACAGTTTATTCAAAAGCATATCCAACTCATTGTACACGTCCTTTGAATTATAGTTGCATGTATTTTGTCATATAACATTGCGGATATACATAGGTAATTTTTATCAACCAGGAGGAAGAAGACTGGCATCAACAGCACCAACGTCCTCTAAGGCTGCATCTTCTACAGCTGTACCAGCTATAGGTGTACGAGGCATGGCCATTACACCTAATATGCGTTAGGAAGCTATCCGAAAGATGATAGTATATGGATCTTACCTGTTCTTGCAGCCTCAAGGATGCCAAAAGGTCGCAACAAGCCCAAGAATGCCTCGACACGGGTCGTCTTCGCTGTAAGCTCAACAATGATGCTGTTTTCACTAACATCTACAATCTTTCCTCCAAACTGACTGGCCAGAGTGGAGATAGAATGAAGGTGTTGGTGCTTGAGTCTTAGAGCTTGGGAAGGAGTGAGAGCAGTGGAGATGCTCTGGCGTAACTCGGCCTCAACAGCTTCCGGGTGCGCGCCTAGCTCAAAGTTATGCGCAAGAACCGTTTCGCGTTCCATTTTCTCCTCGGGGGTGAGTTTGTCAGAATGCACGCGTGGAGAGTGAGTGGGGCCACCGACGAGCTGATCCTCGAGGTATTCGGGTCCTAGAATGGAAACTTTGACGAGGAGCAGTTCACGCGTAATAGTGCGCGTATCGGTGTAGTCTAGGACAGCCCAAACGGGTACCTTTTGAGTTCGTTAACGCCAATTGAAGTACGGTAGTAACCCAACGAGCTTACTAGATCCTCAAGCTGCCTCCGAGCTTGCTCAACGACACCATCTTGTCCGCTCAAAACGATACACATCCGACTAAGGTCGCGAATTTCCGTAGAACATACAACCAATGAGTCGATGTTGAAGCCTCTACCGGCAAGAATTCCAGATACACGAGAGAGCACTCCGGGCTCATTTTGAACGAGACAGTTTAGTACATGCCTCAAAGATTATCTTAGTGGGGTATAGGAAAGAAAACAAAAATGACTCACTTTTTGAAGGGCTGCAAGCTGGGAGGAGGAGTGTTGTAAAGAATGTTTGTGACAGCCTCCTCTGCTGATCTTGAACGAGGAAGATCCATTGCAGGAAGTGGCGGAGGTCGCGTCCTCTGTGTTCGCTTGTAATCCAATGCGGAAGTCGAGTCATCGACGGGTTTTGGAGGTTGGGGAATTTTGTCTGCTCTGAGCACAGCGGTCAATGATAGATGGCGAGCAGTAATGACCCTTGGCGCGGCGCGAGCTCTGAATAGAAGACTCGCCATGTTGTTTAATGAAAGTAAAAAGCGAAGAAAAAAAGTTATGAGTCATGACTAATCTACTTAATTACATTTATTTAGACGCGTTCTGGAGAACGGTTCGTGCAAGTAGTATATATTCTTTTGCGTCCTTTGGGTCCCTGCCTTCAGTCTCGTTCGTCTTCTCCCAGTGAGCCAGGCCGCCTTCAATCAAGGTTCTAGCTTCCTCTTCCGAGTGTTCATCTACCCAGCGGACATATTCTGCCTCCTGCCAACCGTGAAGACTGTGCGGTAGGGGCAACGGAGATCGAACGAGAATATGATGAAGGACTATTAACGGTGGCACACCAGACGTATCCTTCGGGTTAGCCAACTGCGCGTTCTCCAAAAACAGTAGCGGCCTAGAAAGCGTATTCGTCAGGAGCGCAATCTTTGGAAGAAACACAGCACCTACCTCATTGCTCGTAAAAGGCGGTATTCATCACCTAGACTTTCAAGATTTCCGCCGCGCTTCTTACTTTGAGACCCATCAACCATAAAGGCGCTCAAAGCAAATTCCAGCTCTGTCATGTCAGTGGTAAGTTGCAACTTCCCGGTTTCACTGAGAGGCTGCGTGATCGATACATGAAGAACAAATGTTCGCAGTACAAATTTGACGATCGACATAACCCTGTAACCTGGATAAGACTCTGGTAAATAGAGAAAGGGGAATTGTACGATCGTACCAGGTATGACTCTCTCCTTCAACCGAGTATTTACTCAAGACTTCCGTTTTGATGAAGGAAAGCTTGTCAACGAGGTCCTTCATATAGAAACTAGGTCCACCCATGCCTCCAGCTCGATCAACTGATTTTCCAAAGTCAATTCGATGCAAACGAGCAACGATGGCACCAAGCTCGCGACGGATTGCGGTCAACAGTGGATCCACAACACGTTCATACATGACACGGATTTTCTGATTAAGGAAAATTGAATGCGAGGTTCAGTATAACATGAAAACGAGAACGACATACATCGATACTCGGGCTGATCATTTGGTATAATACATCATTGTGCTCTTCTCGTAGTTTCACGAGACGTGAATGACAGTGGTAAAGACAGGTTGCCGCTGCAGCATTCAACGCCTGCGCAGGAGTAGCGGTTGGACCAGAGAGTAAAACAGCTGAACGATCTTTGGTGATCTAGAATCGGAAGGACTCAGTGATTATTTCCTGTGAAGGAAGATACTCGACAAACCAAAGAATCTGCCCTGGAAATCATCATATCCAGGCTGGAAACAACGTTCTTTGCAACAGAACGAACAAATATCGGATCAAACCTAGCAGAGTCCAATTCGTTTGTTACTGTACGTGCGATGTTGAGACCGTCATTCGCGCTTGGGGCTGCTCGGGCTCCATTATTGGGGAATGCTTGAGCAACACTCTCATTGAGTTTGTTTGTGGATCGAGAGAGATAAAGCGTCTCAAAATGTGCCAATGAACGCAAAACAAGAACTGTCTCAGGGCTAAGGAAATATGAACGAGCGTTCTCATCGGTACAGCAAATCATGCGTACCTCTGGTGAGCGGAACTGTACACCGTGTCAGTGTGCACGGCTATCTTGGCGAAAAACTCGTGAAAAAGTCGGAGAAGCTTGGGATACCCGGTGCTCAACGTTTGCTGAATGAAGCTTGACCCTAATTTTTTTAAAGAATAAAAAAAAGAAACATCAGTCCTGGAGCAGACTGTGAGAACACATACAAACCTCTGGCAGAATCACGAGCGTGTTTTTCCAGAGCACGACATAACGCTGTCCAAAAGGTTGCGCTGGGTTTATTCTCAAGAATCTAAGGGGTGTCATTAAGTCGCCTATACAATTGCGGGAATTGAAGGAAGAATCGCGACTCCTATAGGTAAATGAACAACATACCGTCATGGCTTCATCAAGGAAGACTGTCTGGGAGACTGTGTCCCTCTTCAATTTGAGAACTTTTTCAAGTGTATAAACCTGACACGAGAACAAAAGTGAGTAACCTTATCTAGCAATAATCTCGGATGCAAGGACAGATACCACTCTGCTTTTCGCCGATGAAAAAGGAAAACAAAGTGACTGGTACCTTGATACAACAATCGGCCATTTCTTCCGTCATTTTTTCTAATCGAGCCCATAGAGCCGCTGTATATTGTGGAGCCGTAAGATTGGTTGGTTCTGTGCGAACGCGGGACTTGTATTGCTGTCCAGTTGAGCCTAGGCTGGGACTTGCACTTCCATCTATGTGCAGGGCGTGTTGCAGCATGCGGAATGAAGCAAAAACAAGCAAGGTTAACCTTTACTTGCATCTTTGGAAATTCTTGTGAGATCAAAGGCGCGTTTAATGCGATCTTCCACGTCTTGAGCCAGCTCAGTCATCAGAGTCTGGACTTGTTGCGGAAGAACTCCCAGGTTATAGGCTGTTTGCAGAGAAGACGCAAGAAGTGACTGGTTCTACACTACGGCCATAAGGACAACGATCAACGATCAAGGACAAGGGAAAATGTACTGACAAGAGTAGTAAGCCCTGTCACAATCATATACTCCATCTCATTGGAGACTTTTGCTCTGGCGTCTTCAATGAAAGGTATGTGTGCAGCGATGGCATGAATGGATCGAAGATTGAAATTCCTTTCGTCCAGGTCTGTCTTCGACTTTGCACCGGGGTCCGAGGCTCCAGGGCCATCTATTAAGGCAACTGCGAGGAAGAATGAATAACATTGAAAAACTTCAACACGGCACAGCTTGCCTAGTTCGGCGATACTCAGAGCAGCTTTAGCAATGGTCCTTTCTTTCTCATCTCCGGTGTCTCCCGATAGGCCTGTACTTGAGGTTAAAGCAGAGGTCTTCGTCTGGACCGCAAGGCCGGAACGTTTAATGGTGTCATGGGTTTGTGACAGGTCGGTAGTAGAAAGGCCATCCATTTCGACCATCTGACCTTCAAGCCGCCGCGCCAAGACAACGAACCTCGACGTTCGTCGCAGTACATCGGATGCTTGCTGGAATTTTTGTAGTCGAGAAAGGGAGGTATGAAGAGACTGATAAGGGTCACTTATTTTGCGACGAAGCCTGCAGGAGATGAGTTGAATTACATGAAGAATGGCGCGTATACATACTTTTCAACGGAAGAGTCTAGGTCAATAAGATCACTCTTGACTGAAGTGAGTGAGCCGGAGAGTTGATTCGCATTCGCTGCTTGGGAAAGCAAGTCCTCATGATGCGTAGTGACCTACGGACAGATGAGTACACTGTACCTCTTGAGATATACAGGAAACGAACAAGGGTCTTGATTTGTTTGGAAACGTCCTCTATCCCCAGAGACAACTTGGAAATAGCTAGAGATATGTCGTCCTTTGCTGATGCTCTGGTGCGGACAGCTTGTTGTGCTGTTTTCCTGTGGTAGAAGGTTTGAGATCGTTGGATGGAAGATATGGCTCTCCCGCGAGAATTGCATTGGCGTAGTCGTTGGGTTCAAAGGTGGAAGACGCAAAGAGGGAATAATCTACAGTAAGCGGGATCAAGTGAAAAGGGGGACAGTCGAAAATATTCGAGAAGAAATACCTGTTTGAACCAACTGGCTCATTCCGTCAAACTAAGTTCAGTTCATTCATACAAGTAAGTAATAGTGAGTTAGATCGCGAAAGGGTGTGGGAATAATGATCGCTGATGGTCACCGAGCGCCGAGCTGTGAATTCTGTCATTTTATAACTTCGAATGTAGAATCACAACTTTCTTCCATTCTCCCTCGACCGTGCCGTGTAATACACTTCCTTCCTTCCTTCCTTCCACGTCGCGCCTCTCATGGCCAGCTCAAGCTCTCAGTCTCCCGCCTCTCCTGTTGATGATCCACACGGGGAGTCTAATGGCACTAATCCCGTTCGCACCAAGCGTAGATACGGTGCAAGTTGCGAGTTATGCAGAAGGAGAAAGCGCAAGTGTCCCGGTTAGTCTTGAAGAATGTATCTCCTCATTCTCTCCCTAACTCATCAGTCCATATTTTGTTTAGGCAGAGATAGCCAGGGAAACAGTCTCTGTACTCACTGTGGAGAAGTTGGCGTAAAATGCGTTTTCCCTCCGTGCGGATGCTCTCTTTTTCTTCCAGCTACTCTACTGAGATGTTTCATTGCTAGGAATGGCTCTTTTCTTCGTGCTAAGAAAGCTGTTGCTGTCGCTAATCCAACTTCCAATGTCTCAGAAGCAGATACTCTACGCGCGTATGTCTGCCTTCACTTGCTTATTACAGATCGTTATAATCCTCTCCAGATACATACGGGACTTGGCTGCAGCGAACGACGAAGAAAGACAGCAAATGCTCAAATCATGGATCGACGATCATGGCCATAGCTCTGCCGTACGCAAGTCGCCACATGGCTCCTGCCAGACACGAACATCTAGTGCTGACAACTTTGGCGAGGATGAGGACGACGAACATAATATGTCCCTACCGCCCTTTTCAAGGCGCGCCCCCGGCAAGAACCCGAGACCATTCAAGAAACTAAGATTATGGACTGATGACATCCGAAGCGTGCCAATGCAGGACGTCGCTGACGACGAAGATGACGAAGATAATTCGGTTTGCTTAACCGCCATCTAAGCTATACCAACCATCTTATTTGCCTTTCAGATGGAAAATTCGTTTCGCCCTGAATCTGCTCTCCGTCTCTCATTAAAACCAGCAACTCCGGATGACTCTGAAACCACCGGGGAGGACGAGCCACCCCTGGATCGAAGCATTCAATCCACCACTGCCCTTCAAGCCAATATCTCTGCATGGGTGGATTATTGGATTTCTATTCCCTTTCCTGATGGAATCACCGCCAAAGGGCGTCAGTATCCACTGTTTTGGGGTCTATACATATACTGAAATGGGTAATGTTAGCTTCTCCGGAGGACCGTAAACTTTTGTTCGACAATTATTTTTGGTACGTTCTAATTTTTCAAAACACCATCGTGATGGTTAATCCCCATAATAGCTGGCAAGGTCCAAGAAATAGCATAGTTGACAGAGCTATATTCGAACGTGGGTTCGGCCTTTCTGAAAGCGTGTATACTCATCGAAGCTTTTGTTTTCAGGCGCACTCGAAGAGAACGATTCCAAGTACTATTCGCCCTTCCTACTTGCAAGTTCTTTCTCGCTGAATTTTCAACCCCGCTGATATATCATATAAAGTATGCTGTATGCGCTCATACCGTTCGCCAGTGAGTTTGGGATGAAGTACCCTAGACTTCATTCACTAACATTTACTACAGCATACCAGAGCTTCGAGACCGGGTGCATGAGTATGCGGTACGATTCAATTACTTGCGTTATAATCTACGAGGCTAAGAAGGGCTCAAAAGGCCAAGGCGCATTATCTGTTGGCTATTGAATTGAGTCGACCCAGCAGTATTCCTACCATCCAAGGTATGCTCAATGAATGGTAATTCCTTGCGGAATGGTTGAATTTGGTATGTAGGTTTGATGCTACTAGCGTCTCACGATGCTGCTCGTGGGATGTACGCGCAGGCTTGGAATTTGTCATCGACCGCGATTGCAATGATGATGGGTCGGTATTTGCGGTGTTTTGTCCCTACAATTCTAACCAACCTTTGTATAGATTTAGGATGTCATCTGGATAGACCCTCTTCGTCCTCTGACCGCAACGATCTTCAGCGCGAGCAAGCTGTCAAAAGACAAATGAGAACAAGGATCTTTTGGTCCTCTTTCATTTGGGACAAGCAAGTGATCCGCAATGCTTAATGCTTCTCTGTAATGATGGGATTTTTTCAGGCTAATATCGTTGGCATTGAACCGTACGCCGCTATTGAACTCGGAGGAACATGCGCCTCCCCTCCCTGGTGCGTTCAGAATCGCCAACATGTGGAAATTTAACTGAGTTTTTGGTTTAGAATTGATATCCAGCTCAGAGCTTTGGGTTCCCGTTCTCTGTGCCGATTCTCCGCCCGCCCTCTTCTCTTATGGTTTCGACTATTTTCCTTTCCATAGTTTTCTCTCTAATCTTTTGTACTTGTAGCGCCGCAACCAAGTCATGAAGCAAAATGTTTTTACGAGTGAGCAGTATATTACTGCGTATCGCCTATACTTGCTGAATACTAGCTTTCTAGAACATGCCGAGCTTACCAGTTTATAGATGAAATTCATCGGCACTTGTATCGTACTCAAAAAGTGCGCTCTCCTCAGGCTCGCGAATTCGTTACAGACATGCGGGAACGAATTCTTCGCTGGCAAGATGAAGCCTGCTCCGATGTGATGCTCGATTTCAGCATGACAACTATCCATCCACCTCCCCCCCACATCATGCAGTTGAAGTGAGCTTCGCTTTTTTGAAACCGTTTGCGTTTTAACCATTCAATGCAGCCTCTTGGTTCGGCTAATGTGGATCTTGCTGTACCGGCCTTTTTTCTACTCTTCTACCACTGTTGAACAGTCCCCTTCCTCCTTCGTACCCCTTGCAGTTCCCACTTGTGAGCGTGCAGCCATCGAAATCAACGCCATCTTCTCGATGTACGATCGGTTCTATCCCTTAACCCGCGCATCTTACATTGTAATATTCGCCGGTTTCTTGCAAGCAACAGTAGATCTCGCGTTGGCAGATCGAGAAAAATCAGTCTCTGGCGCTACACTCTCGCGGCTTGCGTTAGCCGGAAGAGTACTGTCTGGAGGATCAGCAAACATTCCTGGTATGCATTCATCGATCCGATGCTTGCAGGAACATCTTCATGCCACCCTTTCACGGTGTAACTCATGGGTCCCGTCTTCCAAGTCCCGCCGATCCACGTCGAATTCCATCGGCACACGAGCTACAAGTGTGGCTTCTTCCAGCACTCTTTCAACAAACCTGCCAAATTTCTCACCCTCGCCGCCAATCTCGAATCCCCGCTCTAGCGCTCCTCCAGATTCTCATTCTGACCGCTCTTCGTCGATTTCCGGCACTTTAGTGTCTCCTATCCACAACTCAGATGATGCTGAGATGTTACCATTATCTCCCCATTATTCCATGCTTCCACAAATACATGCCTCTGGCTCCACCCCTAGACACATCTCCCCTTCAGAGGCGACAGCATACACCAATGGCATAGCTACGTCTCACACAGAATCCCCCAGGAGTGGTTATCATCATCTTCATCTACCAACCTCGGAATTTGTCTACCAGGGTGCCCAGAACTATATACCACAGACCCCTGACCAAGAGATAATTGATTACTTGCCTGGCTCTCAGATTTCACACTATGAAAGTGGATGGAATGCTTGGTTCTGGCCTGGAGATAGTGGTGGTGCCTATGCTGCTGGTGGACTGAATGATAATCCTCACTTGACAACTGCATGATATATAGTATCATCGCTTGTATTGCTTTCTCGCATTGCTGTGTATCATCTACTATGGATTCTTAAATTTTTACTTTAGCTGAATAGGCATTTATTTGAAATCTGGTGTATGCATACCCATTCTTATTCCGGAATAAATCTCACTTTGCGGTACACATCTCGTCCGCTACTTGTGCTAAGTAATCCCACTTTTCATCTCTCTCTATTGAAATGGATCCATCAGGATTGAGTACTTTCTGCTGATCCCAGTCGCGAGTACCATAATCCAAAGGGCGCCCATGGACAAAATCCACCTATGAGTGCGGGAGTTAATTCAGTAGTTTTCGCACATCATAATTACAACACACCAGGTCCTTGATCCAAGCCCTCATTGTTTTCTCTTCATCCTCAGTTGGACCGTGCATAATAGAAAAGTTCCATATAGGCTTGTCAAAGGCATGACCGACACCAAACTCATTTGGTGCTCTCTTCATCACAAATGAAGGCCTCCAGTTTATCATATAACGATGGATGGAACTTAGCGGTACGCCTGCATCACGGAGTTGCCTCACGAGAAGGCGCGACGGAGCGCGGACCTGGCCGTCTGAGACTAGAGTTTATTGAATGAAGAAGTGTTTGAAGGAAAAAAAGAGAGAGTCAATACTGACCTACTATCGCCATATACTTTCTTCCAATAATCAATGGAAGGATCGGGGTCTTGATGCCCAATCTTTATCCTGCGATTAACGTAGGCATCCACCATCATGTTTGTAACGGCTGGAGAATAATAATTTCCTACTTCTTTGTACAAAGATTTAAGATCAGTGGGCGGATTAGTTTGTCTATACAGGGTTTCCTAGCACTCTCGAATGAGCCAGAAGAAAGAGGTGCGGACAAAATCGAACGAACTTCATCACGAACTTCACCTATGAGCAGTTGACATCCCCTTCGTTTGAATTCAGTTGCGAAGTCACCCTCCAAGTATCGGGAGAACAAATCCAGAGGGAAGAAATGACCGTCTCGAACTGGACGAAAAGTATGGTTATCCAATTTCATGATTTTGTCTATGATCTCCAGGGCAGGCTTGGCTCGTAAGAGTGCAAGTTTTTCTGAATCCATTGAGATGTAACGGTATCTCGAAGGCCTCCAGAACCTCATTGAACTGAGACTGTACCTCATCAACAGTCTTAGGATCTGCGGGTATTGCATTGGAATACCTGCGTTCGGAGGTCAATGTTATGCAAAAATTAGTTCTGAAAACACTCACATTACTAGGCGTTTATAGAAAGCTGGTTTCTCCGGATGAAGGAGAAAGTCATGAGAGGCAAGAGCATGCGTGCTATATGCACCTGCACTCCGCCCAGCCAATGTTAACTCGTCGGGATTGCCACCAAAATGTGGGGCATATTCATGGACCCATTCAAGAGCGGCTCTCTGGTCCCATAGACCGTAATTTCCGAAAGCCTGTTCACCAGTTTCTGCAGCTTCTTCAGCCAATTCTTTCGACGCTAGGAAGCCTAGCACCGAAAGCCGGTAAGACGCTGCTACGAAAACACATTGCAGGCCTCCCCCCGTTGACGAGACCAGCTCCGTTGGGTCCATTGAGGGGTCAACTGAGGGGTCCCCTAGTTAAAAGTTCAGCGGAATCCATTAAAGCTTAGGTCGATCGAACTTGCCTACTTGAAGCCAGCCGCCATGGTACCAGAGCATTATAGGCCAACCTTTTTCGGGAGGTGTCCCAGCGGGAGTCCAAATGTTCAAGACTAGACAATCCTCGTCATATTTTGAGAAAGCATGATCTCCAAGCGCAGTGTAATTTGGTTGCGGGCATATGAATCCAAACTTGGTACAGTCTCGAGGATTGCCGTTGGGGCCGTTATAAGAATAGTGAGGAGGCAACTTCTGGGGCTTTCTCCAGCGATATTGACCAATGGGAGGAAGAACATATGGGATGTTTAAAAAGCGTTTTACCAGTGGTTCATCGGTTTCCGCACGAGATAGAACGAGACCTTCGATGTCGCCCAACTCACCGACATTTAGCACACATCTTTCGGTCTTGTAAGCAGACAAAACGTTACCCATGGTGGAAGAAGGGTATAGGAAGAATTCCTGCTTCGAGCATCTTTTTAAACTTTCACGATAAACCGTGCAAGTCCGGTCCCAAATCACACAGAAACCGTCCTAGGTGTTCGGCGGCATCAGCGGATTTTGAGGTTCAAGGCAATGGTATATCTTCGAATTAGAAGATAGCGAAAAATTCCACAATTTCTTTCTCGCTATGAGAACATACCACAAGAGGGGATTGAAAGAGCGCCAGTTGTTATCGCTTCAACTTGCCTTTGCGTCGCGAAGTTTGCGCAAAGTACCGTGAACGCGTGTGATGGGCAAGGCGCGTTACGTCATTTCTGACTTTGCTTCGGAGCTTTGCTCCACCCCCCTTAACCAACACAAACAAGAGATGAGAGCCGCGTTTTTCACTACTCTTTTCCAGAACCGCGACTATCATCCCATAATTTTTGTTACTTGAATGTCCTACAGCTATTACCGTCAAGGTCCCTCCTGGGGCAGTAATCAGGTCCGCTTGCTTTTGCTTTTGATATCATTTTCTGCTCTGCTGACTCGCGAATTTAGTTTCGGTTTGGTGCCCCTCCGGCTCCTTCCTTTCAACCTCAACCGTCCTGTAGGTGCTGTGCGCTATACACGTTTTTTTGATTCCTGATTAATTCCCAAGGGCAAGGATATGACTTTTATAGAGAGCATGCGCGCGCATCTGGCTCAAGTCCTGACCCGTGAGTGAAGCTTTCCTTTCATACCCAACACCCATCCTGCCATGTACTACGATAAGAGACCAGCCGACTTTGATACTTATCATGGCAACGACAGGTCTCTCTTTGATTCCGCCTGGAATAGAGTGAGAGATCACAACAGAGAACACTCTGCTGGGGTGGGCATCCATGAGGCTAGACATTGGCACAGTCGTGCCTACGGTGGTATGGTACGTATTGTTGTTTCTACTACTCGAGTACCTTCTCTGACGATTCTTGCAGGGAGAGTTGAATCAGATGCTTCCAGCGGAAATTGGACATGCTGCTGCATACGAAGCGTACCGCAAATGGATCCATCATAGCTCCATGTATGAGCCTTTGAGCGCAGATTCAGATAGGCAACGAGAAGCACTCATTGGTCTCGCTGTCGCAGAAAGTAGGCATTCTTATCATCTCGTTGATACGTGTTCTGATGTTCTGCCTCAAGCCACCCTGCTACTGCAATATACCAGCCGTGGAAATGATCCTTACACTCGTCAGTCAGCTGCCGACTCCGCTGCAAGTACTGCTTCTAAAATCTTTTTATGGGTAAGTTTGGTTCATCCTTGGTAATAGATTTCACAAATTTAGCTTCCTCCACAGAGCCGCGAGCATGATGATTCTGAACTTTATCAAGGCAGAGGTCGTTCTTATGGATCATACGACGGTGGCTCATCGTACGGAGACTCTTACACGTACGACGCAGATACCATGCATTCTCGACGTCGTCCCCGTTCCCGTTCCCGACTCGGGTCCCGATCCCCCGCATACCGCCATCCACTCCTCGACTATTCGGATGAACGCCGAATGTCGGTTCCCATCGTGCCGAACAGTAGTAGCTCATATGGCTCTGCGTATGATAACTCGTATGGATCATACAACGGAATGCCTATGAACGGATCTGTATCGATGATGGGTGGCAACGTGCCTTCGGTCTTCCCTATGCGTGGTCGCAGCATGAGCATAATGGGACCAACGCCTTATGCCAATGGCACGCAGTACTCGGGTGTTTCATATCCCTATGCTGGGGCCCAACCCCAAACGCAGTACGTTCACGCCGGCGGTGTCGGGCTCCCCTCTGGCCAGGGTCAAATGGTGGTGTACGCCAAATCCAAGAAGCATCATCATCGCTCAAGCAGACATGGGCATGGGCATGGGCATGGGCATGGGCACAAAAAACGCTCTAGAAGTGTCAGTGTCGAGCCCATGTACATTCGGTATTAGCGTCTCAGCGTCCTTAAGCTTGTGTCGCCGGTCGACATCTTTGTTACCCTGCTATGTACTTTTATCTTTTGTGTTCGCTTTGCTTGTATTTGCTTGTATTTCGGCTCTTTTGCAAACTCCAAACTCAAATAATTTCTTATCCCAGTCTACATATATAATTCGCAGTCACCGTCGTTGTTTAGCTTTAGCTATCGCTTCATAGTTCATATACCACATTTCCGTGTGCGGCGCTATACTTAATCTTAGTTCGCGACACAAATTCTAAATATTGTACTTTAACTTATTCTTAACTACAACTCTGTCTATCATTGGAGCTTGAACTAGACAAAGTCAAGTATGTAATTACAAGAAGAGCGCCAAGTCATGGCCTGCCCGGTGCATACAGTAACATGAAACGCAGGCGGTATCACGGAAATGTGATGGCTGATGCATCGGCTAATAACACACAGCCTCAGGATATACCTTTATATACCGTGCCCGGGCTGCGCAGGGTCAACATAGGCTGGTCCTGTTCCCCCATCGTCTGCAGCATTTACGAACGGCTCTGGTAGCTTTTGCGACCTCATCCAAATAAGATATCTACGAATACACCCCAAGTTACTACTAAAACAATGTCATACTATGTGCGCTCTCATACTTTTTGCTGCTGTATCCGTTGAGTATTTTTTTCATCGACTTTATTGTGACTTAAAACTGACTATGACTCTTGTATAGCTGTGAGATTGGGTGTCTTTGTGAGTATTGTCTGTTGCACTTGCGCGCGCCCTAACTGATTCCCTCATTCTAGATAATCAGCGTCCTGGGCTTGGCCTTAGGTGGCTTACTAGCCGTTGCCGGTCTTATCCAATTGAAGCATCTCTGTATGTGTTGTCATGTGTATTGCAGATTGACTAGCTAACCATGATTTGCAGCGCATGAACCTATGAAGGAGAAGTGGCCTTACATCGTGCAGATCGTTGTCTATGGGATCTACGCAGCAGTATCCCTACAAGCGTCAGTTTCATCACTTCCTTTCTCTTGATGTCCTCTGACTTTTCGGTTGTTGATAGCTTCATCGGTGCCAGCTGCAGAAAACTTGCATTGATCAAGTCGTACGCCATCATTCTGGCTATCCACCTCATCTTCTCCATTGCCTCCGGTGGTTACTCTCTTTACCATTACTTCAAAGATTCTCCCAATATTGTCAAGACCTGCATCAATGGTGCGACAGACAAAACCACGATTGACGCTTGTACGCAAGGTGAAACTGTTGTGAAGGGCGTCTTGGTTGGCATCTTCATTTTCGTTTGGCTCATGGAACTTTGTAAGTTTGACTGTGTGCTGGGTAAGTTGTGCTTTAACTGATGTTTTATTAGGGGGCATCTTCATTGTGAGAGAGTACGGATATCAGCTCGAGGAAGAGATTGCCCTCAGGGCCAAAGGTGGCCCATGGTAAAGCGGTACTTCAAACGGGCATGTTCAGTGCCCGCTGCGCTGCCTTGTCAATTTGTACAGCAGTATCTAACGTTGTTGGAAGTACTTAATGTAGCTTAATGTGGCTTTCTTACTTTGAATAAGGCACTGCTCACAATGTGAAATTTCTGACCATGAGCACCGGGCCTTGCACCGCTCAAGGCGAAAAAGCCTTGACAACCGGCGTCGAGTGTTTTGAAACTTCGTCAGTAATACTTATCTGTGTAGCAATTGTATCAGTGTAAGCCATTACGACCTTTACTTCGAAATGTTCATATTTTAATTTCTTCAGATGGATGATGTTACAAGTATATCAAGTACAAAAACTTTTCTCAGTTACTCAGGGCGCGCGAGATCATTCTTGGATCATTCAATAGTTGTAGCACAAAACACGATAGTTCTGGACGTGCACTTGTTTGCCGCCGTAAGGAATTACAGCACCTGTATAGAACTGCGTGAGCGGGAAATAAGAGGTCAAGGATGTCGTGTTGCTTACCGTCCAGCTTGGTGCTCGCAATTCCGGGATGAACAGCACCATTGTGAGGTGCCTCTGCAATATACAGCAATTCTCCATCCTTTCCTCTTCCGCCCTCTACAGGGCGTAAACCAAGGGATTCAACGTTGAGATGGCCGCTGGAATCGACCCACTGCAGGCCGTTCATATCGCCAACTAGAATTTCGTACGTGTCGAGCTTGAAATATTTGTTTAGTATTATCATTCACATATTACTGTAGTTCCACCAACCTGTACTTCTTTGCCATCATAACCAATGACAGCACCTTTTTCGAAAACATTGGAAGCTTTTCCAACCTCTGCTCAAGGGTAAACTTGGATTCTCCATCGATAGTGATTGGGACTCACGAATGGTACCCTGCGACAATGCATGATGTCAGTACGAGTGCGTTGATCGATATGAATGTGAACTACATCGATGTATGCCCTACAAATATACAAAATCCAATCGTGCTCTGGACCGACGACCTAAGAAAGATGAGTACTTCCTCCTATTCACACGTGGGCGCAGAAGAAGCGTACGATAGAGTTGGACGGAATATCCTTGCCTCTATTAAGAATCCACTGAGCTGGGCTCCTTGGTCCGAGCCGTTTGTATTCGTTGAGTCGAGCTTCCGCTTCGTGCAACCAGTTTTGGAGCGACCAAGCATCGGCCTTTTTCTGTAGAAAGAATTTACTTCAGATAAAAATTTCAATGGATAGCTCGGGAATCATAATCACGTCTTCTTCGCTCTTCTCGTGGTGCTTGTACAGGTAGTATCCACCTGCAGCTGCGGCGAGACCGGCAAGGAGGCCACCGCCGACCTATAACGAATATGGCAAGATGGAGACTAGGACCAAGGACAAAAACGGACCTCAAGTTCTTTCTTCCTGTGATCATCGAGATCGTACCAGTGTTTTTGACGCTCTTCTTGTGGAATGTCGACCTGCTGGCCTTCGGGGGCAGGGGGATGATCTAGACGATGTGAGATAGCGACTCTAATAAAAATTTTAAAAGCATACATTCTGAATCCGGCTTGTAGTTTGCAGGCTGCTGATGATGCTCTTGATATCCACCCCATTCTCCTCGATCCTCGTCAGAGAGCTTTCCCCATAGATTGGGAGTTACTGTGGGAGCCCAGTCGGACTTGAGGATACGATGTCAGTACGAGATGCATCGCGGGATGGATTAGACTACCTACCTGGGAGGTATGAGGAATGATGATCTTGTAGCGATGACCTAAGAATGGTAAGGAGTAAGCAGAAGCTATGTGCAGAGCTCCAGGTCGTCTACCTTCGAATTGAACGACATCGCCAGGTCCATAGGCAGTTCCAGGTTCCCAGAAAGGTGCAGACATTGTAGTAGTTGAGGAAGAAAGAGTTCACGAATCGATTCTCCCTTTTATCCTCGGCAATGGATTGCGTAATAACGAGGATGCAGGACAGCCTACCGGGGTGATTGAGAGTCTAGTAGAGAGACCCGGTCCTGGGTTTCCTATCGATTGCAGTGTTGAATTTCATCGATGTTGCGTCATGTTCTGGGGGGAGATATTCTTGACGGGAAGAGGTATCTTGAATCGCAGTGATCTTGGCGTCTTGTAGTTTTCGCGTTAGTTCAAGATCAATTTGAGCGTCGGGACGCGGCGGCGGCTTCAGAATCACACGCTCCATTTCTGCTCCGTACCTCGACATGGCCACTGCTTCTTTCGCAAAATTCTGGAATCACCCGGCAGGTGCTGATGAACGTTGAAATGCATGAAATTAAAGGCTTATTGGCTTTGTGATTAGGGCCCAAGACTGTATTCTTTTGGGGACCGATGATGAAGTGGTGTTTGGTTGGCGCTGGTTTGAAAGACTTGAGCAGGCCAGCAGACAAACTTAGTGTCTCGCAAAACCTTGGTACGTATTAATTCTCATTTTTTTGTCTAGAAACTGTTTGAATCTCTCCTGCAGCCTTGACAGCGACTGGGTTCATCTGGGTTCGATATTCTTTCGTGATTATACCGGTCAATTACAGTTTAGCTGCTGTACGCCTTGCCCTATTATTCTATCTTTTCTGTCTAAAAAAGTCTCGTTACCAGGTCAACTTCTTTGTGGGGCTGTCTGGCATAACGCAGTTGGGTCGGATAGCTCAGTAAGTGAACCTTTGTGTAATTATTGTATCGGTCTCATTAGCGTTCTGTTTACAGTCACAGATACATTGAGAATCCTCAGGGTACAACCCTGCCAGTAAAAGCATAGAGTCACTTGGCCCGTTTGCGTGCAATACATTATTATTAGCGTGTCCGAATCGTGCATAATACAAACGAAGGCTACAGATACACTACGCCCAGACTACTATCGTGAAATTGAACCTGAATCTGACGGCTTCTGATCCTTCTCTACCTTTACATCTTCTTCGCCTATACCGTTGAATATGCCCCACCAATTACTCTCCTTGATCGCGGAACCGGCGGCAGAGAGCACACTTTCCATTAGGATCTGAGCATCTCCCTTGTCATCCTGCTGCTGCTGCTGCTCCTGGTATTGCCAGTCACGGTGGGCTTGGAAAGATGCCCAAGGTTTTGGGCGCTTTCGTTGGCCCGTCGAGCGTGAACCTCGGGCCGAGTTCTTTCTTTCACCATTGATCATGTCCAAGACCAATCCTGCCATAGTGTTGGCTACACCTTGGCCTCCCAATGCATTCCCGTTTTGGCCCATGAACCATCCAGCACCACCTGCTAAGCCAGCCAAAATAGTACCCCATTTAATGAACCAGAAGCTAGTTCGCAACATCCATGCCGTTGTGCGATATAAGCTGACTATTGCAAGATAGGCGGATAAAAGAGCAATCAGCGGCGGAATTAATGTCTGAGCATTCCAGTTGGACGACTCGAATAATACAGAGCGAATAAGAGTCAGGAGCGCCGACGCGAGCGCAAGTCCATGAGACAGGAATGAGATCAAAACCGAGTACACAGGCTGGGGGAGATTGTCGGAGAGGTAGGAGAGAAGAGGATCCAGAAATTCTGGTAGCGGAATGTCCGCCGGAGTAACGATGTTGGCCATTTAGCGACTGATGAGAATGGTGAGAGCAGATGCTGGCAGATGAAAGGCGTCACGCTAAATGCCGGGGAGCCAGAATTTCGAGCCGAATATGCCATATTTGGTAAGATTCTTAGATTGCTGATCAGAAAGCGCTGACACGTGACTGTCTCGTATAAAGCTTCTCAGAAACGATCAAACTTCAGTTCTCTTTTACCACCATCATCAATTAACTTCTCTCAACCTACTCAGCCAAACTCTAATCTTCACTCATGGCTACAAAGAGAAAATTTGACGGTGACTGCGACGATGCAATCCACCAAGTAGGTTCTTCCAATGTTTTTTTTTTCTGTCGCGTCTAACTCTCTGCTAGCACCCCAAACAACTAAAACTAGTCCCTTTCCCCAACTATGAGGACAACGATTGCATGATGTCCGAGGCAGAGCCTTACTCTCACCATAATCGAAACACGTCTTCAGCCAGCTCCGACTCTTCTAACGCGTCGGGCTCTCCTACCACGCCTCCTGGTATGCAAAGTTCTTTTTACGTGCCTCTCTTACTTACAATGTTTTCGGTAGCGACTTATCCTTCCGTCGAACCTTACGCACTTTCTCTTATCCCAGATGTCTCAATGTCAGGTGTCACTGTTATCCAGTCTTCTTCGACTTCTATGTCCAACGTCGGTCTCCTTCAGCCACATCTTGACTTTAAACATCACGGGTAAGTTATGAACATACCGCCGGGTAACTTCTGTTTGTCTCACCCATCTTGTATCGCTCAGTAACAGCTGCACGACAATTCCCAAACTTCGGATCGCTTGTTCCCCCGGCTTGAACGGTCAACGAACGATGTGGAGCCATTGCTCAACTTGCGGCGCCATTGCCATGGTCAACTGCGACTAAAGCTTCGAACCAACACCCATCAAATTTGCAACATTCCCCTCACTCCACAAAAAAAAATCGACTCATCCTGGTTCTGTTATTTTTTCTTTCGCTATCCGTGCTCGCTTGTCCATATTTCGCTTTCCGTTGCCTTTCCTTTTCTATGTAGGTTTTCGCGCATGGCCTCTGATTCTGGACTCGACTGTCCTGCCACCATAACTTATGCTCTTCCAACAACCTGCCAACCGACCCAGCAGCAGATATCGTCCATATTTGATTCAGCTCCGACAGTATCCGACCATTCTTCACTCTATCCCCCCCCGGCCCGCCTCCTCGCCATACTCTTGCCTCTCCCTCTCTACGTCGGTTACCTGTTTGCAGCCTCTGCTACGCTACACAAAAAAAATGTCCACCGGCTCTTTACTCCTTGTACATTATTACTTAGATTATAGTTACCTATTTGGACGATACGTATGCCTCCATTGTAAATGCTACTGTAGCAAATTGTTCCTTCCAAAACTTGCGTGTTGTACGGACTGAGAGTCTGCGATGGTGAACATACAAACCAGTTTGGACACTTTATGCAAGCTGAGCATTAAGCGCTTTGTATCGATGAATGGGACTCGCGACGTGTTACAGCGCACTGCCCCAGCTGGTATCAATTCAAAAACACAAGTACTTTAGGCAATTATGGCTAGGCTAGCTATTGGGTTTCTTAGCGAAGACTCAAGAGGAAGAGGCGGAAATGATGGTATCTTGCCGGCGCCTTGACAAAATGAAAATCGATTTTGTAAGGGCTCAGCGCAAATGAAATGAATCATCCACAGTAACAACCTACGAATCATTATTCTCTCGCATCACGTTCGGGAAGTTTGTTTCTATCGAATGGATCCATCCTCGCCGTTGACTATCCAACCTAGACCACCATCCAAAGAGTCCTCAGTACCAAATTGACCCCATCTTTTCCGGACGATGCATTCCAGGAGACCCTCCTCCGCGCTGGACTAGCGGTACCCACATTCCGTCAATTCGCTCAAGTACGTACTAAGCCGGATGAACACGGTGATGAGAAGTGCGCGATTGTCTATACGTGCGCAAAGGATGTTGGGAACAACGGAGCCTCTTTCACAACTTTCAGAGGAATAACTCCGATGAACGGGTCCCCCACTAAGCGCCATACTGGTTCGGCTTCATTGGTGATAATTTCGAAAGATATTTTTGCGTAGCTCCCGCCTACCGCAGGACGAGGGTGTTTTCGGAGATGTGCTCGGATGAGCGGTAGGGCCCAGGCAGCCTTAAAACTTGATTAAGCCAAAGACCTTTTAGTTGCGTTGCGTTGAATGGTGAAGATTGGAAATTTAACCAAGTTGCCTGGACAAATCCGCTGCGGTGCCGATCGATAATGACCTCCTGAGGCTCCGACAAGATGATCGATGTGTATGAAGAGGCTGTTCCTGATCAACAGTGTTCAACGACGAGATTTTTTATACACGGATTGGGGGAGCTTAGAGAGCTCCTTCGGCGGATTCTGGGGTCATTCACTTTGACAGCTTTTGACCTGTAGTGAATGTAAGTTGATACTCTCAACAGTAACCTTTTTGTATGTAGTCGCACCGCACGATTGGCTTTCCGGCAATTTTAAATCCCCTTTACAGGGTCGGGAGCACAGGCACGCCAAGCACCATGGGGCAATGTGGGGCTTTTGATGAATTTGATGGCGCATCAAAGGGTGGAGAACCTGGGGTCTACATAGGAAGCTAGAAACGACCATATTTCGCTCCCTTTCTAAGATTGGATTCGTGTAGAATACGTGATATGTGGATGTATGCGTCTTGGAGCTCCGATAGATATTAGTTTCCGTTTGGGGCGCGCGCGCCCCGCACAATTCTGATTGCGACAAGCCCGGACCACGGTTCGATCAACGTTCTCATGACCAACTTTGTTTGAAATTTTAGTGGGCTAGATCAGATGTGGCCATGTTGCGCTCATACAGCGCACCCAAGTTTCTTGAATTTCTTGCTGCTCAGAAGAGGTCTGAACATGGATTTTTCGAGAGAGAAGGTGGTTCAAGCCCCTTTATCTCACTGCCGAACTTTACCGAAAGTTTTAGTTGATCTTGTTCAAAAGAGATCGGCTTTGGTTTCACTGACAAGTTCCGACTTGCCATCACTGGTTCTCTGACGTATGCAGTCCATTTCAATTTCCATCTTCTTTAAAAGGCTCGGGTTTCGCGATATAATTTTGTTGTCGTCTCTTCCCGACTGAACTTCCTTCCCCACAATGTCAGAGAAGATAGACACGGAGAAAGGCTCTATCGAGCAAGAAGAAGAGCATCACGTCGACCTTGCTAACAATGTCAATGCCAGGTAGCTTTCTTTTCTTGTCCTTATCAGCTAGTACTGACTATCGCTATGCTTTCAGGATCCAGAACCCCCTCCATGGAATTCCTAAACCCAAGCTTATGGCTCAGGTCGAACAGTTTGCACGCGAGAAGGGCATGGAAGAGCAACTCCCTCTACTTCAGAAAGCTGCTCTCCTTGCCCAGAACCCCAAAGAGTTCGAGAACATCCCAGAGCTTGATGAGGAGGATCGCGAGGTCATTCGCCGGGAGATTACCCGTATGTATCTTGCTGATCATCGTATGGTTCTTCCCGCTCATACTTCAATTTAGACAAATGGTCTCAGCCAAGAGGTATGCCTAGAAGGGTAATATAACATATGGGCATCGAGGCTGACTGCAATCGGCATAGATATGTATTTGACAGTAATTATCTGCTCAATTGCAGCTGCAGTACAGTACGTCCCGCTATTCAATTAGCGCCAATGATTCTCATATCATTATAGGGGATGGGATCAGGAGGGCTCCAACGGAGCCAATCTTTCTTTCCCTCAGGTTTTTGGTATCGACGACTCAGCGGGGGCCCCCAACGCTTCAACAAATCAGTGGCTTGTTGGCCTCATCAACTCTGGGTGCGTCAACTGCCGTGTCATTTTGCGCATTACTGACCTTTCTCTAGACCTTACATTGGTGCTTCGCTCATTGGATGCTGGCTCACTGACCCTTTGAATATCTGTGGGTGCTCTGAGTTGATTCGTTCCTTTTTCAGCTCACAAAACTATGTTTTAGTATTCGGACGTCGTGGAACCATTTTCATTTGTGGTATCTTCTGTACTCTAAGTGTCATTGGATCTGCTTTCTCGCAAACATGGCCTCAGCTACTTGTAAGACGGACTGCAGCAGCTTGTCATTCTCCTTTTCTAATTGCAACGATCAGGTTACTCGTCTTCTACTTGGTATCGGTATGGGTGCTAAAGCAAGTACCGTCCCCGTCTTTGCCGCCGAAAATACACCGGCTTTGATCAGAGGAGGATTGGTCATGTCATGGCAGATGTGGGTGAGTAAACAATCTTTTATCCTCTCGCAAGTCTGCTCTTGCTAACCCATGCTGTCAGACTGCGTTTGGAATCTTCCTCGGCTGTACCGCCAACTTGATTTTGTACCAAGTTGGTTCAATTGCATGGCGCCTGCAACTTGGCTCTGCTTTCCTTCCTGCTGTACCTTTGGTCATTGGAGTCTACTTCTGCCCAGAGTCCCCGAGAGTGAGTTCAGTTGGCCTACTCGCGTTTGGCCCGTCCGCTTATTCCTTCTCTACAGTGGTACATGAAAAAGGGACGTTACCAGGACGCTTACCGTTCTCTCAAACGTCTGCGAAACTCGGAACTTCAAGCCGCTAGGGATCTATACTATGTCCATCGACAACTTCAGGAAGAGTTTGCTGTCCTCCAGGGATCCAACTATATTTCTCGATTCATTGAACTCTTTACTATCCCTCGTGTCCGACGCGCTACCCTCGCTTCTTTTGTGGTCATGATTGCCCAGCAGATGTAGGTGGACGTGATTTCGTTCCTTTTGCCAACTAAACTTATGTCCTCAGGTGTGGTATCAACATCATTGCCTTCTACTCGTCCACTATCTTCTCGAATGCTGGCTACACCGAAAAGCAAGCGTTGTTGGCTACATTCGGATTCGGATTGGTCAACTTTGTCTTTGCTTTCCCCGCTGTCTGGGTGAGTATCTTTCTTGTAGACTCCAGCCCTTACTTACTGGATCTTCTCAGACCATTGATACTTTCGGAAGGTGAGCTTCGGCTAGCACGCGAATGTATTTTTCCTGACAAATTCAATTGAACAGGCGCAACCTCCTGCTGTTCACTTTCCCCAATATGGCATGGACTTTGCTAGCTGCCGGATTGTGCTTCATCATCCCGTCTGGCAATCCTGCACGGATTCCTCTAGTCGCCTTGTTTATCTTCATATTTGCCGGTACGTCACATTTATAATGATTTTTTGCATCATCAAGCGTATCTCATGCATTTACAGCGTTCTATTCACCTGGAGAAGGACCCGTTCCATTTACATACTCTGCTGAAGTGTTCCCGCTCACTCACCGAGAGATGGGAATGTCTTGGGCAGTGGCGACATGTTTATTCTGGGCCGCAGTATTGTCGATAACGTTCCCCCGTATGTTGGGAGCTATGGGTCCTGAAGGAGGTTCGTTCATGTGTTCCTGCACGGACTGTTTTCTCGCTGATTCACGCTTTCTAGCTTTCGGATTCTATGCTGGTCTCAACGTTGTAGCATTCATTATGATTTTCTTCCTTTTGCCTGGTGCGTACGCCTACACAGCTAGAATCAGCGTTCATTCTAATACGGTATCAATGCAGAAACGAAACAACGAACTCTCGAGGAACTCGATTACGTCTTTGCCGTTCCAACAGCCAGGCACGCCAACTACCAGCTCACGGAATTCCTTCCCTACTGGATCAAGCGCTGGGTGTTCCTCCGTAAGGACGCGGAATTGAAGCCTCTGTACAACTTTGATGAAGTGGAAAGTATCACTGTATTTGAGAAGGGTGCCGGGCATTAGTGTATGAACTCACGAACCAAAATGATATTGTAGTAGGACGTCTAGTCATGCCTATGTACGCGAGTTTTTTTGCATACCATTCTAATGAATACGATTTCATTGATATTTTGTGCATGTGCGAACACAAGTGCCTCTCATAGACACAGTGACCACCCACGCCACGCCCAGCTTGCGGATACATACAGATGTTGAACCCCAGTGAAGACCTACAGCGAAATGGTCCGAGATCATCTGAGAAAAACTGAGTTCCGAACAAGTTTCGGAACCCGTGCCAAATTTACTCAGATCCTGCACCAATTTCTGAAGTGGTCCGAACTTTTCTGAGTAGATACCAAATGTATTAATATGGTGTACATATGTATCCGAGAACATCTGGAAATAAGTGAATGAATCTGGTATGGTCTGATATGGTCTAATAACCGCCTCCTGCCACATTTCCCTGCCCCTCCTTCTGCCCCGTTCACCGCTCTCTGCTGTCTCCCATAGCCCCCGCGCCGCCAGAAACACTGTTGTCACGGCTACCGGCACCATTCGCGGGATTCCCAGTCGTCTTGTTCGCGTTCTGTATTGAACAGTAACTTGTGAGTTCAAGAAAAGATTGCGACGAGATAACATTACGAACCTTCTTCAATTTTCTCGCTTGTGTCTCATACATATACCTGCGTGAAATTCAGATTAAGTGCAAAACCAAAAAACCGCGTAAACGTACGTCTTTCATTGTCTTCGGAACATCCTTCCATATTGCAGTGAATTCGGCGGTGGTGACTTCGTGAGTTTTGAGATACTCCGCAGCAAATAAGATTCTGGGACTAGTCAGCATACTGGAGAAACAAGTATGGTAACGCAGATGCTGACAATGATGATGTTAGCGATCGCGCAGAGTGAAGGTCAACGCAGTTACTGTCTTCAAATGGCAAGATGTTCTGGATAAAGTGGCGCGGGCAGATTGCGAATTGAATTTGAGGTGATTTCAGAAGGGAATGCTGTAGTGTTGACGTTGAAGCAATAGGCATGGTCAGAGAGCCGGGAGAATAGCTAGTCGTAGCAGTCGTAGTAGTAGTGTCGATCTTCCGATTTTTCTTGCACCTCTTTTTTGAGAGAGTTTCGAGATTGTTCGCCGCTTTTTGCTGTGGAGAACTATCAAATACAAAATCGGATTATGTATCGTTTCAGAAGTCTAGCATGCACCTTTTCCCTAAACTTTCGTCATGATATCAGGCACGAAACGGGTTGATTATCCTGTAACCGAGCATTGAAGGCTCTTTTCTTGCTCTGATTCTGTGCCGGATTGTGAGCTGGAGCTTTCGCCTACGTTCATTGGAACTGAAATGAGTGAGAAAAGGATAAAGATCATCGCGAAGAAAGAAAACCGTGAAGCGATTAACGTGATGCATGACGTGTCCACACCGGCAAGATTTGCAAGTCCTAGTCGATTGCAAAAGAATATGATTGCTGTCTACGTCTACGATTAGTCGGAGTGGACATAAATTCCACGATTTTGTCTGTGCCAAAAGTATCACGTTTAGCAATAACAGCAGTTCACTCCGTTTCATCCATTCCATTCTCGGATACTTTCGGTTTGACCCGTATTTTCTCAGACCAACTCAGTGTGGGTTTTCACTGGGGTTGAACCCTGAGAATGACGTCCAAAGGACTTGTAAAGGACTATGACGATTTGAGAATCAGATCCGATAAGCGCCTACATATCTATACTTCCCCGCATGCAATACAATTCTACTCCACCTTTCTCCACTTTTTCCCGGTTTTTCTTGTATAAAAAACAATGCTAAACTCCAGTAATATTCCACCTTTCTCTCCCTCGAAATGTCTGCTCTAAACGAGAAACCATCCGTTGAAAAACGCGATAATGCCTCGATCTCCATGAACGAGCGCGCCAGCTCCGACACGGACTCGTTCCGCAATCTCAATGCAAAGCTAGCCAACCCATTGGCTCATATTTCTCATGAGCAGCTCATGGAGGACGCTAAAATCTTTGCCGAAACTCATGGGTTAGAAGAACTCGTCGTCGAGTTCCAGAAAGGTGCTCTAGTCGCACAGGATCCATCACAGTTTGAAGCCTTGACACAACTCGACGAGGAGGACAAAGATGTCTTTAGGCGCGAGATTACGCACAAATGGGACCAGCCCATCACGCTCTATTACTTGGTAATTTTTGCTCCGTGCCCAAGGTATATGGTCATTAATATTTGCTTTGTATCTAAAGGTAATTCTTTGCTCCATGGCTGCCGCTGTCCAAGGCGTACGTGAACATGTCATCTCCGTTGACTTCGCTTCGTTCTAAACCTCTTGTTGTAGATGGATGAGACAGTAATCAATGGAGCCAATCTCTTCTTTGCACCCCAGTTCGGGATAGATGTAAATTCTGGAGATGCAGCTACTGCAAGCAGGAATCAATGGCTCCTTGGGCTTGTGAATTCGGCGCCATATCTTTGCTGTGCGGTACTTGGTTGTTGGCTTACTGATCCTGTTCGTACTACTCCTTCCTCATACTACCGCCCTATTTCTAATTGCTCCACTCTGCTCCAACAGTTGAATAGGTTCTTCGGCCGTCGGGGAACCATCTTTATAACAGCATTAGTTTCGTTCTTGGCTTGTATATGGCAGGGTTTGTTGTCACTCTCGCATTCTAGATCTTTTTTTGACGATTCGGCAGGCGTCACTAACTCATGGCCTCATCTCTTCGTGGCTCGATTTGTACTTGGCCTGGGTGAGCATTGAAACACTTTCCGCTCGAGATCTCTTTCGGAAGTTCTGACAATTATGTGTAGGCATTGGTCCCAAATCAAGGTATTGTTTGCCAGTTAACATGCGCTGCCGCCAGTCCTAAAGTTGAATTTAAAGCACAGTTCCCGTCTATTCAGCGGAATGCGCTCCTCCCGCTATTCGTGGAGCACTTGTAATGATGTGGCAAACTTGGACTGCGTTCGGAATCATGATGGGTGCGTAAGTTTTTGTTAGCCAGAATTCCCGAGAGTAAAGGAAATTATTCTTTGTAGGTACTGTTATGGATCTCGCATTTTTCAAGGTCCCGGATCCTCCTCACATTACTGGACTCAACTGGCGTCTAATGCTAGGCAGTGTGCGTCTTCTAGATTCGACACCGTCCTGATTCTTATTGTGACTGGATAGGCTGGTATCCCGGCATTGTTCATATGCTTGCAAGTATTCTTTTGTCCTGAAAGTAAGATTACCGTTACATCTGGGCTTTGAATCTATCTAATAACACGTTCCAGGCCCAAGATGTGAGTACATTGTTGAACTAACTGGACGTGTGTCCTCATCGCCCTTCATGAAGGGTACATGTCGAAAGGTCGCTATAGACAGGCTTACAACTCACTTGCACGATTGAGACGCCATCCCATCCAAGCCACTCGGGACTTGTACTGTAAGTCAAGCATTCGTTTTATCTGAACTGCTGACCATCATTATTCTGAAGATATTCACGTACTTCTTGAGGCCGAGAAGGATGTCAGCCACGGCCGGAACAGGTTTTTGGAGCTCTTCACCGTCCCCAGAAATCGTAGGGCCACTCAAGGTTCCCTTATAGTTATGTTTATGTGAGAAACCGTGAATCCTTCGTCTCGTACGAGTGATACTGATTTACATCTAGGCAACAATTCTGTGGAATCAACGCTATTGCCTATTACTCTAGCAACATCTTCACTGAAGCCCATTTCACGCAAATCCAAGCACTTTTGGCCAGCTTTGGCTTTGTACGTCGTTAATGCTTGCTATTCTAATGATTATTCTGACCTACTACTGAAGGGTATGATCAATTGGATCTTCGCCTTTCCGGCTATATGGTATGATGAACCTCCACCTCGTTATTGAAAAAAGCTCACACTACATCTGCAGGACCATTGATACTTTTGGGAGGTGAGCTATGAGCCGATACGGCGTTTCTTGTTCTAACTACTTTTGAAGGCGCAATCTGCTCCTTACAACATTCCCGCTCATGGCTTTCTTCCTTTTACTCGCTGGATTTGCGTTGTATGTATTTTTGTGTTTTCCTTTCGATATTATTTGATGGTCTTGATATCTTAATCTTGGTAGCTGGATCCCCGAAGGCCCCGCTCAAGTTGGAGTCATCACTCTTGGTATCTACCTGTTTTCAATGGCATATAGTCCTGGAGAAGGACCTGTGCCGTTTACTGTTCGTGCTCTTACTTATCATTTTCATGGATTTGTCGCTGACAATCTAGGGTAGTATTCTGCTGAAGCCTTCCCGCTCTATGTCCGTGAGCTCGGAATGAGTCTAGCCACTGCAGTCCTGTGGTTCTTGTTAGTCCAGCCTTTATCACGTTTAAGAGTGCTGTGCTGATACGTTCCTAAAAACAGCAACTTTGTTATTGCGCTCACGTTCCCCCGGCTGGTGGGAGCATTCAAACCACAAGGAGCGTTTGGCTTCTTTGCAGGCTGGAAGTGAGTAATGGCTTTTAGACCTGGGAATGATTTACTGAACATATTGTAGTGTCATTGGATTTATAGCGATTTTGCTCTTCGTCCCTGAAACGAAAGCCCTCAGTTTAGAGGAACTTGACCAAGTCTTCAGCGTTCCGACTCGTACCCATGCTGCTTATCAACTGAAAGCATTACCGCATAACATCAAGAGATATATCTTTAGGATGAAAGTGAAGGATATACCTCCACTTTACGAGCACGAAGGCGCCATTGGAGAAAAGCCTTATGCGCCTGGTGGTGTTTAGACTGATGCAGATTTTTCACGAATTGTTTATTTATTTTGTAACCCTAGTATATTATAGCTACAACTAAATAAGTTTGCTTGTATGTATGAATAAAATCTAGTTCTTGCGAGTTAGTTTGGCGATGCGCGCTAATTACACTGCCACTGATCTTGATTCACAACCGCAAACTCTGAATTGGACTGAACCTGTATCTTCATGACCCAATCCACTCTTCTTCAATATGAAGCGCCTTGTTCGTTTTCTCGATGTCCTTCGATTGCCAAATTACTGAAATTAGTCGGTTGTAGGGCCTGTCTATGCGCTAGATTGGTGCAAAACCCCTGCACCGAATGGTCAGATACGACCCAGATCCTCTTTTCGACTCGGCATCGGTTCCTTCTCGGAGAACTTTTCAAATCGTATCGCAGTTGTTGGCTTACAGGACGAGCGCGTTCTTGTCGAAGATGATTACAGCGACTATCCCGATTTCGTGACCCTTTGCGAGGCACCACACGGCTATCCAGTAACGAGTTTACAATGGCAACCTGCCAGTGCAGTGTCCTATCAATGGTCCCAAAAGTCACCGACAATGGAGCTAATGGCTACCACTGGAGATGCGTTGAGGTTATGGGAGTATTCTGGAGATGCGCAGCCGGCCATGTCGAATTTCGTTGGGAGAGCACCCACTTCTAGTGGCCATAGTCTTACTCTGAAGACTGCATTATCAGGGGTACGTTTATTTCCTTCAACTACAAATATCATCCTTATCAGCGGTACTAGCAATCGAAAATACAGAATAATTCCAATGGTGCGCCATTGACCAACTTTTCATGGAACGAGAAAGCGCCTAGTTTGATTGTCACATCTTCCATCGACACCACATGTACTGTTTGGAACATTGACACGTCTGCTGCGGTCACCCAGCTCATTGCCCACGACCGAGAGGTCTACGATGTCGCTTGGCTTCCAGGATCAACAGACATATTTGTGTCTGTTGGTGCCGATGGAAGTCTTCGTGCGTTTGATCTACGGAGTCTGGAGCATTCAACAATTCTGTACGAGACCCCTGCCCCCAAAAATGTTCCGCCCCCCTCTGTTTCACCATCTACCTCTGCTCGACCGCCAACTTCCCCACTTCTCCGCATTGCTTTCAATCCGTCAGATAGCAACTACATGTCGACATTCCACATGGATGGATCTGAAATACAGATACTAGACATGCGAAGCCCTGGACAGCCCGTTCTCGAACTGAAGGGGCATCAAGGGCAAATCAATGCTGTAGGGTGGGGCTCCGGTGAGCAACCTCTATTGGCAACAGCTGGTAAGCATTCCTTACACCTCCAATATCTTCATTAATATCCACGCAACTTAGGTGACGACTGTCAGCTCCTATTATGGGATCTTGCCAACTACACTGCAGCGTCGGCAAGCATGAATGCCAATTCACCTCGCAGCGCGAGCTCGCGTCTAAATTCCCCTAGACCGGACGTGAAGAAGAAATTTGTTACAGAGCCGGCGTTTGCTTATACAGCTCTGAGCCAGATAACGAACTTGGCTTGGTCTCCGGTGATACAAGGGCTGAATTTGAACTCGGGTCAATCGAGTCCGGGAGAATGGGTTGCGATTGCTTGTGGCAAGTCTGTCAAGGCGTTGAAGGTTTGATATACTAGCCCAATCTCTTCAGGACATGTGTACATGGAGTCCATGCATTCCAGTTACATTCTTTCAGAGATGGTTTTACTGCTAAGCGCCAAGCAGTTGATCTTGTATGGCCTCTTGTGTAGTTCTAGGAACAAATCTTGGATTATAATACACTTACAGCGCTTTTCATCGGTCTGCGGAATACATAAATAAAATAAAATTGAGCACCTACCTCGGCATCAGCGGCCAAGCGGCTCCAGCGGCACTACAGCTGTTTCCTTCCCCCATCTCCGCTCCCAATCGAGATACAGCTCGGTCTGTGGGAGACTCGGCATGCTGGGTTACTCCTCTGGCTCCAGTAGAGCATGCAATCTCACTTGGAGACTACAACGCTACCTCCTCTGTCGATCCTGTCTGCGCAAATCTCTGGTATACGATCCTCTGGTACACGATCCTCACAGAAAGCGGCCAGACACAACATGGATATAAAGTGATTCAGACAATCCCTGAACCCAGAGAGTACATATACATTTACCTTTCCCTCTATACCACACAAGCTCAAGTCTGGATCTGCTGCTGAATATCTTGGGGAAGACATGATGACTTTTAGCAGGCAATCGTGAGTTTCTTTAATCTCCCCTCGTCCATGTGTTGACTAATCTCCATGTAGCTCACTCGAAGACCTTGTTCATCTCATACATCAAACCTTTGATGCCGAGCCCGACGCTCTTCATGAGCGTGTACGAAAAGTCGTTGCTCAAGCGTGTGCCACGCTGCCACCATTCATAGATCTGGAAGGAAGACATTTGAACCCCAGCGTCTACAGTCTCATCATGCTCATCCAGCAGCTCGATGTGATATTCAACTCGTCCTGTGAGGACCCATCTGCAAGCCCTTACTTGCCTTGCCTTGTTCCCCAAGCACTCAATATCTTACCAACTCCCTATACCATACCATCCAGTGCTCAATAACCTTCCGCATCGACAGCCCAAGATCAAATATGGATCTGCGTCATAATAAACCTACCTCCAAATTACCCACGACGGTTGATTTTTGTGTTGAAGATATCTACGGATGATTTTATGAGGCATCTTTCGCTGCATAGGATGTGGATATCTTTTCAGAATAGGACGTTGTAGTTTGATGATTCGTTGGTTTTTTTTTGAGGTGTATATACTGCAATAAAAGCTGCGTTTGATTAGGCTTCAATCTTGTACAGCACCCAGGTTATTATGTACAGTACTCAAATTGCCACTGATGCCGAGGTAGGCGCTCAATTTAATTTAATTTCTGTATTCCGCAGACCGATGAAAAGCGCTGTAACTCTTTGAAAAACTCTTGGCGAGACCGAGGCGAGACGGGATTCAATTTTCAGCGCGCGTCAAAGGCTTATCATCTACGGCATCGACCATGGCATGCGTGCTAGCAAGTCCTATTTAAATAATGAATTCGGATGACCCGGTGAGCTTTTTTTCACCTCCACTACTGCGAGTACGCCGGTTTAGCTATGAATCCTGCGGGACACTATCTAGGCGAGGAAGGGCGGACTAAATCGCATTCCTCGACCTCGATCGCAAAACAACCTGCAGAAAACGAAAAGGATAGAGAGTCTGGCCCTATAGTGTCCGAGGAGGAAGAAGTATCCTCCAGTACTCTCTTCTACCAGAGATATCGACCTTTCATCTTGGCTGGAGTGGCTGCCGTGATCATCGGTTGGTGGATCAGCGCAACAGTGTTGAAAGCTACGAGACATAGATGGTACGTCGCTTCTCTTCCTTCCCTTGTGTGTTTATCTAAAACCGTTTCTTGTGATAGGATCGTTCAAACACTCTTTGCTTGGTTTTTTGTTCTGTAAGTCACAACTACAGTATGTGTCGTTCATTCAAGCTGAACTTCTTGCGAGGGTCATCGTTTTCCGGTTTATTCCCAACTCCGTGATAACCAAACCTGTCGGTCGTGTTTGGGAAACCTCCGTGCAGGGCCCATTCTATACGCTCCCATATTACACCCGGTTAGCGTTGGGATGGCTTTGTTTGATTGGAATCGTATTCGGTTCAGCTTTCGGTTTCCCTCTCGAAGAAGTATGCATAAAGCCTCTCTTTTCTTCTCAAGATCCACTCCCTGACATGTCAAACAGAACACCAACTACGGCGATCGTGCAATCTCAGTTCTAGGACTGTTTGTATTCCAGTGTTGTTTTTACCTCTCCTCGAAATATAGACGTCAAGTTCCTTGGTGGGCCTGTTATGCATTGTAATTTGATCAATTGCTGATTGTCTGGCAGGCCTACTGTCATCGTCGGTCTCTTCCTTCAGCAGGCTATTGCACTGTTCGTGCTAAAGACTTCGGCTGGTTTCTCAATCTTCACTTGGATCGCAACCCTTGCAAGTGATTTTCTGAACCAATCAAAGGCTGGAGCAACGTTCTTCTTTGACGCGGAGACTATCTCTAAAGGATGGTTTTTTGTCAACACGGTGAAGTTGATGAACACAGTAGATAACTTTTTTCACTCATCAAAACTATTTAGCTTGCTGCGATTATCTTTTTTGTTGCTTTCGTTCAAATGATGTATTACCTCGGAGTGATGCAATGGCTGCTTGAGAAATTGTTCGTTGGTATTTGCTCCTGCTCTAAATACATCCCAGACTTACCTTTTCTCTTTAAAGCGCCTGGTTCTTCTTCAAACTTTTGAATGTATCTGGTGCTGAAGCTGTTGTCGCTGCATCCTCGCCCTGGATCGGACAAGGAGAATCTGCATGTCTTGTTCGTCCTTATGTTGATCGTGCGCTTCCTCCGTCCTCTTCCGCTTTTACAAACCTGACATTACTCTTGCCTTCATAGTGATGACTGAATCTGAAATCCGTATGTCCATGTTTAATTCGTGTGCTGGCATTTTTCTGATATCACTGCAAAGATCTCACCATGACCTCAGGTTTTTGGCTTTTTTTTAAATAAAAAAAATTGATTCGTAAACTCTCCCCACTAGGATTTGCATGCATTAGCGGATCTGTTATGTCGTTTTATATAATGCTTGGTTAGTCGCTTTAAAACGACTCGAATATCCCCTGACGAGATTATAGGTGTGCCTGCACAAAACATTGTTACTTCAAGGTACTCTTTATGTGGCTTTTTTCAGAACAAATCTAATTTGTGCACCCCCCCTTCCCAATATCCCTCCAGTGTTATGAGTATACCAGCATCAATTGCAATTTCCAAAATGCGTATCCCGGAAACAGATGAGCCAGTGACCCGAGGACGCGTTATTGTTGACCGTGGATCAACCGAGAAGTACCCTCCGGTGAGGTTCAGTTCCTTGACATACTTTTCCGTACGTTAATATACCTATCTTTCAGGCCAACGCTCTACATGCGTTCAGTAAAGGAGCGGTTTTTGGGCTAGTGGTTGCTGGGCAGATTCTGTATGTGTTCCGAAGGGGTTTAACATCTGTGTGCAGTACTTATATGAGTTCGTTTAGCACCAACGTCTTGACTGTTCTGTCGCTCGTCGCTGCGTAAGTTTCTTCATACAATTGGGCATTGTGCCATTCCGCTCAACCCATTTCTGCAGCATTAACGGACTACTTACCTGGATAGGACGCGGATTTGGTATTCATGCCTTGACGTTACAGCTCGTTCTTGGTTACATCATGTATCCGATAGCCTTCTTCCTTGGAGCACCCCGAGATGAGCTTATCCGAATCGCTCGTCTCCTTGCCACAAAGCTTATTGAGAACGAGTTTGCTGCATATACGGAACTCATCGCATTACAACACACTGATCAGGCTTTATCTCAACGCGGTTTCACCATTGCAAGTTATCGCCACTTTTACTGCTCTCCTTCATGATATTCACTAATCTTTAGGCGTCTTATATGCTATGTGGCTTTGCGAATTTGGGATCTCTTGGTATTCAAATTGGAGTGCTTTCTGCCATGGCCCCTTCTCGAGCAAAGATCATTGCTCGCGTTGCATTCTCAGCCATGATTTGCGGGTTTATTTCTACTTTACAAACCGCCGGTATCGCGTGAGTTTTATTTATCTACATGGTTATTATTCCTCGACGTTGATCCTGCTTCTCTAGCGGAATGCTTGTGTAACTGCGTGCGCTGTTTTGTATACTATGTACTCTACTCTAGTATTCCACTGTTCTATGGAAATAAATGTAGAATGTTTAGTATATTTACCATCACGAAGTGTGTTCAGAGATCTACGCTTTGACCATAACTTTAGCGCTGGCACGCGTCACTCTGAGCTAATACCCTCATGTTCTCGGTTCTCGTTCTAGTTTCGACACTATTAATCCATATCCTTCTCGCTGCTGGTGCCACCCCGCGTCCTCTTGTACTCTGGCATGGTCTTGGTGACTCTCATGCATCTCCTGGGATGGTTGAATTTGCGAGTATGATTCAGGACATACATCCTGGAATCTTCATACACTCTGTATACATTGAAAAGGAACTTGACAAGGACAGGCAGGCTGGATTTGTGCGTATGCTAATGTATCATAAATCCTTCCGCGCTCATACAACGACTATTTAGTATGGGAATGTTAACGAACAGTTAGACTCTGTGTCCCAACAACTAGCTGCAATTCCCGAGCTCAAAGCCGGGTTCGATGGCATTGGTTTCTCTCAAGGCAAGTTACTAGCTTGCAGTTTATATCCATTGGCTTACTTGTGATGATAGGTGGTCAGTTTCTCCGTGCATACGTCGAGCGATACAACTCGCCACCTATCCACAATCTCCTTACGTTTGGCTCGCAGCACATGGGCATCTCAGATATACCCATATGTAGACCCCTTGACCTGCTATGTCAGGCCGCTCGACGAGCGACTAAACAAGCCGTCTACAGTCCTTGGGCCCAAGCCAATCTAGTTCAGGCTCAATACTTCCGTGATCCAGCCAACCTCGACACCTACCTATCCGCTAATACCTTCCTGACTTCAATCAACAACGAAGATCCATTGTATCGAAACCAAACCTATGCCGACAACTTTGCTTCGTTGAATACGCTTGTTCTCATCCTTTTCACCCAAGACAAGACCGTTGTTCCCAAAGAAAGCTCGTGGTTTGGCAGTGAGGTTATTGACGATGAGTTTATTAGTGAACAGCGGGTTCTGTCCTCGCGTTCTATTATCCCAATGCACCTTCAGCCTCTCTATGTAGAGGATTGGATAGGTCTGCGCCGCTTGGACGAGCAAGGTGCTGTCGTTTTCGAAATCTGCGAGGGGGAACATATGCGAATCGGTGACTGTTGGGAGGATCTCGTCAGACAATGGACTGGCGAGCTGGTGTAAATTTCGTGTACAGTATTAGAGTATAGTATGGAATGTACAAATCTAAAAGAAGATAAAAAGTTTGCTAAACACCTCACGACCTGTCCGACCACGTCCTTTCCGCCGATTCAAGCTTCTGCAGTAAATCCCAGACAATCGGATGATAACCGGAATCGTGAACTGTTTTCTCTTCACTGGAAGCAACACTTTCCTGCTTGCCCGAAACCCACGAATCTTGCGAATACACCGAAGAAAGCGACGACAGTGAGACCGATGCGCCATTAACTCGAATCTGGCAAGAGGGAACGTCTGGGGAGGCGAGGCCAAGGGAATGGCTGCTAATGTCATGTAACGTAGGCTCGGAGAGAGAAGTAGGTAGCCCAAGCGAAAAGGAACGCCCTGCATCGTGAGCTTCATCCTGGTACACCTGCACAATAGAATCAAGCGAGTCGTTGGCGGCTAGGATACCCTCGAGGGTTGTGTGGCGTAATGAGGTCGCTCTGTCCGAACACTGGTCGCCTCTTCCGACGTATAGACTGCGAGTGTATATCGCGTGTCTTTTCGAAGGAGTTGCGGAATTGGGCGAGGTTCGAAGCCTTGGAGTAGCAGCTGGTTCCGCGCAAGTCGATTCAGGAAAGATATTGCGGACATGCTGTCGTCGAGGATTAGAGATGTCCACGGAATGGGCGACACCGTGTCTAGGTTTGAGTATGGCAGGATCTAGAGTGCGAGAATTAAAAGCCTTGAGCTTTGAAGACGGAATGCGAGACGTGAATGTGTTTTGTGGAGAGGGAGTCGTAGCGACTTTGGTGGTAGCTGTGGACCTGGGTGTAGGAGTAGTAGTGCGAGTAGACGATGTAGGAAGCCTGGAGCGTCGGCGAGTAGGAGTAGGGAGTCTGAATCCAGTAGGACTGGGACTACGCTTGACGATATTCAAAGGCGTAATGAGCTAGAGAAGATAAGATGAAGGATCATGGACGCTAGAGAGAAATTACCTTTTCTGAAGGTGGCTTGAGCTTGGAGTTTGTGAGATCCTTCAAAATTTTGCGAGAATTGGAGAATGGCGTTGCTGGCTGCTGCTTTGCGTCTTTGAGAGGAACAATCTGGAAGCGATGAGGAGTTCTGTCCCGGACAGCGATTCGAGTCTTCATATGCGGCGGTGTTGACATCGTGGTAAAGGAAGAAACCTTTTCATAATGTCTCCACAAACTCCAGGCGCTGCGCCAGATTCACCCCGCTCTTCTCAGTCTCCAGTACCAGAAGGCGATCAGGGTAATCTGGAGCTCGAACTACTCGGCCTGGCCAATGCCTTGTATAATCTCGGGACCACTGTAATTAATGACTCTACAAAGGAGCGCGACAAACCTGGCGGCGGCGGCAAGCAAGTCGGTCTTCGCGTGTATGTTTTTTTTTGTATTTTATCTCTGCTATATACCAACTGGTATTCTAGTAACCAGGTCGTACAGCATCTAATAAATGTCGACGACATGGCTCTCAATACACGAACAATGATTCCAATGCAGATATTGACCGATATCGACAATGCTCGCAACCCCATGCAGCTTACCAGGGAAAGGCTCGAGCGAACAGCAACTGAGAACCAGTTCATGAATGGAAAGATCGCTGCTATTGCAGTAAGTCTTTTGTGCTATTCTAATCCCTGCAGTTTACTGATCCTTTGCAGTCGTATCGTGAATATCTCAACGAAGCGCTGTGTCAAAACTTTCCAGAACTTGAAGAGCATCTTCGGCCATCATCGATGGACGCAGCGAGCGTAGATTCAGTTCCAAACGGACATGTAGGATAGAACGTGTCTCAAATAATAACAAGTGGGCATAAAGGCGCATAAGCATGGCACATAGTATTTTTGCAAACGTAAAAACATGACAATTGCACCATCCACTCAAACCTCCTTGACTTTGACGGTACCACGAAGCAGACCAGTCTATACACGGTAGACAAGTAAGGAACCGATAATACCAGAAAAAAGCGAGAACAACGTACCCGGCGAGCGGCAATAAGACCGACTTTCTGTCCAGGAACAGCAGAGCGAGCCATGGTGGAGGCTTTACCAATGTGTTGATGGTTACCACCACCATGAGGATGGTCGACGGGGTTCATCGCCACACCACGAGTACGAGGCCAGCTGTAATTCCAACGTTAGCATCATACTCAAAGCGCTGAATAAAAAAGACACATACTTGTAACGCTTGGCCTTGTATTTGTGGAATGCCCGGCCGGCTTTCAGCAATGGCTTGTCGATACGTCCACCTCCAGCAACAATACCAACGGTAGCACGCGCACCACCAGAGATGGTTTTCTTGGAACCAGAAGGAAGCCTGATCCTTGTCTTGTTTTCATCGGGCGAGTGACCAATAACAGTAGCATAGTTGCCAGATGTGCGCGCAAGAGCACCACGGTCACCAACTTTTTCTTCAACGTTGCAGACAATGGTACCTTCTGGGCATTGGGAGATTGGGAGGACGTTGCCGACGTTGAGCTGGGCTTTTTTGCCGCAGTATACAAAGGCACCGGTGTGGAGACCTTCGGTGGCGATAAAAGTCTCCTTGCGGAGCTTGTATCGGTATGGGTCACGGAAGACGACACGAGCGAGGGGAGCACCACTATTCGAAAATCAGTACATTGGGTGTTTAGAAAAAAAAGTCGATATCACGCACCGTCCAGCGTCGTGGATAATTTCCTTCACAATCCCTCGAACGTATCCATTTCGCTCGGCGTAATCAAGCTTTCTCAGCTGAGCCGGATTCTTATTGTGATGGGTATGAGATTTGAACTGCAAAAAAAAGGCGTTGGAAAAGAGGTAATTAGAAAGGACATTGTAAAACATACGATGGTATGCGACCGTCTTTGCGCGCGAATGACCCGACCCATTTTTTATCCTATGCAAGTGGTAAGTATGTGCGCAAGTCTCCCAGCGTCGATCAGCCTGCTACTCACTTTTCTTGACGAGGTGGAATTAGCTGACTAAGGATAAAATATGCAGGTCCATTCCCAGGCAAATCACCTGATTAAATGAGCCAGCACGCTCACGGGCTCGCGTTCGCGGACGCGTAGAGCGAGACCAGCTGGCTGCCAACTAGCTTTACAATACCATGTCCATTGCAATTCGTGAAGGTTGAAACGCGGTCAAGCCTAGAGTTGCTGAAATATTTCCAGTCGTGGCTTATGTTCTTGATACAGTCTTGCTCATTACCCTCCTCAAGCCGATACCTTGGTAGCTGCCTCCTAAAGATCATGTCCAAATGTCCCAACCGACGCGGGGTTCCGCTATAAGACCGTTCAATCTGGATCCACCGACGAGATGCTACATTCGTTAATGCGATCACAGTGCCATTACCCCCATCCTCGATGAGTGCCCAGCTACTGGTACCGAATCTTGCTCTACTTTCCCGTCAGCGCCAAAGTAACAACGGCCTACAACAAACGCTGGCAATATACCTTGGATTATATCCTGGTTGCAACGTATGCCTTATATTGGACTCGGCCGACCTACTGTACGAGGTCAAGCTCTGAGATTGCCGGCAAAACCTACCATCTCATCGACCCCTATTTCATTCGAAACTCGAGTGCCAGTAAGTGTTGTTCGAAAAGACGACCTCTCACGACCTCGAACTGAGCAATGATAGTGTGTGCAACGTGCCACCAACATTTTTTCACCGCTCCCGGTCACTACCTCCACTGATGCTTGTACCATACGCGGAAACTTTCGAGTATGTTCACCAACAGCTAGCGGCACCAGAAAGGGCAAACAAAGTAAACACACCATAATCTCCTTGGGTGTAACCAACTGACTTATGTGGGATTGGCTCCATGCCACAACGAGAACCCATGGCGCCAGAACAGTCTGGAAAAGAACACCAGTTCGACGTCTCCACTACCTCTAACGACCATATTTTAATGGTCACTAGGGTTCTTCACCCCAAGCCCTGGGAGCAACCAAGGGTTCTGAAATGGCTAGCTCAACTGTCGCATTCTGTTCCCTCCCTGCTTATGCATTTTGATACAGCTTGTAAGGTCATCTCCTATCGAGGGTGGCTCTGACTGTTGTTAGTTGAACCTCTAATGGTTTTTTTTAATTGGAATAAGGTTCGGTCGACCTGTACAAGATTCTACCAGAACTCAAAACTGCCATTCATGGAACCCTCTCGGATTCGTAGAGATGTTTCGGTGAGTACGTCTCGACGATCTTGTCTTGCAATGACCGAAGCGATTTCTCTCTCCTCATCTAATGCTCATTACCTCCCCAAGCCGATGCTATCTGCCTCCTCCTAATCATATCCGAATCTTCTCTGTCGGAACCGACGCGGGGTTTCGCTAGTATAGTTAACTGGGCCGGTCAAAGATACTCACAACGCTCGGGGATCACTGCACTTGTGCTACCGCTTCTTCCTCTCTTATAACCCCCATCCTCGACTCCAGTAGGTGTCTGGCCCGCAAAGGTACAAGCAAAAAAGCCGGGGTTAATGTAACTGTTGTACCCTTCTATCTGTACACCTCATCCAAGCGTCATATTATTTTGATCATATATCTTTTATTTCCCTGCTCGGCAGTATCGCGTTGTTACGTCGCTCACTTGACGCATCAGAATCTCTGCACAATGGAGCTATGTATCGCTCTAAGTGCCGTCGATTAGATCTGATAGCAGTACTCTGAACTTGGGTGACAGTCGATGTGGTATGTCGAGTGTACGCTACGCAGGTGCAACGTATAAAATCCGGTTCACCCCGACTCCGGAGCCCGTTAAGTATTCCCCCCTTAACGGTTAACCATCCGTATAAGCACCTGTTTTTTTCCCAAGATTGTTTCTTTGTGTTATATACAAGGGATGATATTTCTACGTTCGGATTAATTTGCTGGTTGTTTGTTACACAGACTACAAGCGAATACGAGGTAGATGTAAAAACTTGATAACGTTCCGAATTGGGAACCCTAAGCGCCCGTGCTGCTTTGTCATCGAATCCGTCCTGTCCTCTCGTTGAACAACGCACTCCGCAAAACATCAAAACACGACAAGTGAGCATATTTCTTGCTGCAGAAAGAGGTTTTGAGGGCTGGAAGAGGCATTTGGCATGCAATTCGATGGATAATGCTCGCAAGAATGGCTGGATGACGGACTTGCTTTTCGGATGACTGACTTTCTTTTTCTTCCAGTATGTCTCTTGTCGTCCCGGAAGCCCACCAGCAGTTCCAGCACATTCTGCGTCTGCTCAACACTAACGTCGATGGAAAGCGCAAAATCATGTACGCCTTGACCGAGATCAAGGGTGTTGGTCGTCGTTACTCCAACATTGTGTGCAAAAAGGCGGATGTCGATCTCAACAAGCGGTGCGTGTTCTGCTTCTAGTTTATTCTTAATTCTCAACTTTACCTAGTGCCGGTGAACTCAACTCTGATGAGCTCGAGAGAATTGTCACCATTATGCAAAACCCCACTCAGTTCAAAATTCCCACATGGTTCTTGAGCAGGCAAAAAGATATCGTCGACGGCAAGGACTACCAGATTCTTTCCAACAACGTAGACTCCAAGCTCCGTGATGATCTTGAGCGATTAAAGAAAATCAGGGCTCACCGTGGTCTCCGTCACTACTGGGGTCTCCGCGTGAGGGGTCAGCATACCAAGACGACCGGTACGATTCCTCTTATTTTTTCATTCAATTACGCTCATATTTTTTGCACAGGTCGTCGCGGAAAGACTGTTGGTGTATCGAAGAAGCGTGGTTAAATAAATATCTATCCATGTATCCATGCACTTTTTATGACATTACTGCTTCGACTATGGAAATATGTCCTCATGAACCAGGCTCATCCATATAAAAACAAGCCCAACCATATAATATTAGCATGAAGGCACTATACACAATTAAACTTTGTACATCCGTAAATCCGTCGGCTTTTGTCTTTTTTTACATTTGTCTCTAGATAAATGAAGGAAGAAGAGAAAAAATTTACACGTCGCTGTCACTGGCATTGCTATCACTCTCGTCTTGACCCCAGACGGCGAATGCGCGATGACCGACATATTCGCCAGATTGTGTACGAGAGTGAGCCCGTCCCCGGCTTCGACTACGAGGATTCAAATTGGTTGCGGTAGGCGTCTTTAGATCCTCTCTATCCTTTGGTATCCGACTCTTCCCACTGACTTTGCGGTGTGCGAAAAGCTCATCCCGTGCACCGTTCCTTCCCGTCGGTTCATTCGACGAGTCGGACGCAAACTCGACATGACGAGGGGAGAGATGTGGATGAGGTCCAGCATAACGACTCGGAGAATCAATCCCTGACCGCAGACCAGAAGGGGAGTTAGAACGCGACCTGGAAGAGCGTCTCCGCGACTTTAATCCCGAGAGAGATAGAGCTTTGTGCAACTGCTCTTCAGCAATTATCTCTTGGGCCTTTTGGTGCCCAACGGCTATGTCCCGCGCAGTCTGTGCGTTACCCACTTGTGCACTCGTCATCAATGCAGCAGCTTCTGGCGACGAGTCATCAATGTCAAACTTGTCCTCCTCTTCCTCGTCAGAAACCTCGTCCTCCTCTTCATCATCATCCAGAGTTTCAGATTCTCTGACTTGTTCAGGCTTGGGTGTACCTTCTCGTGCCGGTTTTTTGGCCTTTGGCTTCGAAACCTTTTCCGGACCTTCTTCCACCACGACAAACGATTTTTGCCGTTCACGTTCATTCCATTTAAGGGTGCGTGAGATGGAGTGGAACCAATCAGTAGATTGTTTGTCGGCGCACACAGTGGGGAACGGATATTTAGAAGCAGTAACCTTGATGTGATCGCCCTCTGTGGAAAAAATATCAATACAAAGCATAGTTCACAACCAATAAGGACACGAACGCTTCAATTCGACTCGGCCCCGACCATCAAACGAAGCCCAAGCCGTGCTTCTTGAATTATAAGGAACACAAATACGAAGCTCCATGCTATCAGGTAGGAGCATCGGACGGAAGGAAAGCGTATGAGGACAGATTGGGGTAATTAACAGTGCCGGGATTTCGGGGTGTACCAGGGAACCTCCAGCAGACAGCTTCAGAGTGAGGTTAGATACGGCAGCCCTAGATGTGATGCTCAGTACTCACCGAGTAGGCTGTCGACCCTGTAGGTGTAGACACTGTCAGACCGTCAGCTTGAACGGTAGTCATATGGTGCTCATCGCCTAAGAAACCGTCAGTACCCTCTAAACTTTTATGCAAAAAACACGTACCAAAGAGCTCTAGCAGACTAACATATGGAGAAGGACCTCTATCGACAACGAGATCATTTATTACCTCGAAAGTTTCAACGGGTCTGGTGGTAAAACACATTATTTCTTTATCCCTTCCAACCTTTCCATTTTCAGGAGCGTTGAATGCTCCAGACCATCCACCCTCCAGTGCTTCCCAGCCGTCTTGCTCAATGTTGCGCATGAGAATCTCCCCCGTCTCGCCTTTTTTGACGGCTTTGCGTCCTTTGGCTTGTTTGGTTACAGCGCGATACACGGTACATGTGAATCTCATTCGCAGGTTGACTCGGATCCCAGAATCGATAACAGAATCCATGACAGCCTGATGGTCGGCAAAGTCAAAATTAGTGAGGAAACCTAGTGAACCAAGTGCAAACGGAAGCACTGGAGGAACGATTTTCTGGAAAAGCCACGATGTGAAAAGAACGGTCCCGTCACCTCCGAGCTGCGGAAAAATGTAAGACAACAAGCAGGGAAGCACATTGCAGATAGTACGTACAGTAATCACAAAGTCAAAGAGATGTGGACTTTGACTGCACATAGGCGCTAGTCCAGTATCGCAACTGTCCTTCTTCCTTGACATTGAAGTCCTCAGATGAAGCAGAAGCCATCGAGGCCAATGAATTGCTGCTAGACGTCCTGCGTCGAGGGAATGGAAGGAAAAGTTCGGGGTGATCACGTTCGATACCCTCTGCATCGAATCGACGAGAATGTCTTAGTTGATTATCCACATAGCTGCGATGCAAAATTTCAGTTCATGGGTTCATGCTTTTAGGAAAATACGCACACTACAAGACCACGCTTCTGCGCTGGTCGGGGCTTGAGCATAAGATATCAGCGCAAGCTGTCGAGTAAGCTTTATCAGCCTGTTATCCCGGGCCTTGGTTATGATGAGAATGTTTTGCATGTTGGACCGAATACGGGCTCGACCTAGGGGAGAGATATAAGCAGCGATAAGTGAATCCAAAAGTTGACAACGAACCAAGCTGCTTGCTCATCTCCCTGACACCGACAGCGGTTTCGGCCAACTGCTTGGTCAGATTACCGCCAAACTCACCCTCATCATCATCCAGGTGGGACATGAGGGAGCTTGAAGACAAGCTAGAAGCTGAGGTCGGAGAAGAATCGTGCAGCGATTTGGATACTCCAACGTCGGTTGGGCCATCGTTGTATATACCATTCGATTGCCTATTACGAAGCCAATCTGTGAGAGAAGCGCCCTTGTCAAGTTGGGAATGGACAAAGCAGGGCGAATCGAGAGGGCGCTGATGATGGCCATTAGTTGAAGCCATTGCAGAAGAAGAAGGTGTGGGAGCTATTGAGGACGTTGGAGTTGCGGTTTGGTCCCGGGTACTGGCAATACCGTTCTGAGGCTTTCTAGATTGTACTGGGGAGGTTTCCTCAACAACAATATCAGGATTCCATCCTGATTGCTCAAGTTGCAGCGACGACGGACGGCTGCTTTTTCGAGAGAGCGATGGACGGATAGATGAATCCTGAATAAATGAAGAGAAGCCCGGGGTAGTAGGAGGAGTCGAGAATGTCTCTGTATCGGGAGAGCGGGACATGGTTGAGGACTAGGCCAGGAAAATCAAGTCTAGATTGTGTTTGTTGGGAAAGAATCTGAGCCTGGCAGTTTTATGACCGTCCAGTCGTCTGGGATACCAACTTTTTTCAGCTCAATCAAAAATCACAAACGTGTATCTGTTCTCGCTAATATATAACTTATTAAGTACAGACTAAAGGGGAACGGAGGACAACGGCGTCTTAGAAAAATACAGTATCTCTCAAGACAAATCTCTCCAATCTCCTGTAATCAGCTCTGTCCTTTGCTATAGACCACAACCACATATCTAGCTTGGGAAGCTCGATATCCTTCAACCAGCAAGGTTCGTTCAATTCATGAGCCTTCTCGACGATCATTTCACAGGCATCCACGGCAGCCGCTCGCAACACGCATGCCTGATCCGTTGTGAGAATTGGCCCTTCCGTTGGCGGTGATCCATGCATTTGTAGCCCTGGATATGGCTCTGCCAGAAGGGGCGTCAACTTGTCTGGAGAGTTGGCATCCGGAAAGATCGACTGGAGAGATGGAGGCAGTTCGATGACCCCAAGATGGATGAGTAGCGACGGAAGCACATTGTCTGTAAAGACAGGGATCCGAGAAGTGGCAGGGATTGGAAACGGGGACGAGGAGGTTCCAAATCTGATTGTAATTGCATGGACAAGGAATAATGCTTTCTTGAAGAGGTAAACCGCTATGAAACACCGTCAATTAGTTTCAACTACCAGCATCAAGGATGTGATTATTCACGTCGTCCATCAACTGTATAGCAATCTTGAAAGGCAGGGATAAACCGGATGAGCTAGAGAAACAAGTTGTTCAGAACCATCAAGAGCTTAAGTAGATTGGAACCAGGACTAACCCGGTCGAGAACAACTTCCACAGCATTGGTTTTTCCGGCACCCTCCTTCAATGCTTCAACCACAAATGCACCAAGGCTAGGATATCCAGCCTTTTCAAGAAGCTCTCCTGTCGTGATAAGCACACCAGAAATAAGCTTCACAAGCTCATATAGCGGTCCTCCGAGCTCTCCTACAGTTACGCCTGGAATATTCTCATGAGGTTTCTCAATGTAAACATTGACTCTCATCAGCTCTGCGATTTTGGACTCGCTCAATCGCTGCATTCCTTTTGCAGAAAGAAGATCATCTTCGGTGGATCCAATATACATGGAGAAGATGAGCAGCCGAATGTTATCCCAAGCTCCTCGGCCGGTTTCGACGTGTAGAGGAACTCGATAACCGGAGCCAAAGTTGAGCAATGAGAGAATGGAGATGACATTGAGCTCGTCAAGAGGCGAAGAAAATTTGAGCGGCAGAGCAAGACCATGTTGGGCAGAGACCCGTTCGAACGAAGTAAGAAAAGCAGGAGATTTCAGCAGCCGTTCAATTGATTCAGGAGAAATCTAAACTTGATGATCAATAGGAAGCCACAATAGGGGAAAAATACTGACTGTAATGTTGGCATGTTCTCGAATAGATCGAGAAGAAGATCGAATGGCTGATAACAGTGAACTTGGTTCCGGGAAGAGAGGTGCCATTGTAAGCGCGCGATGTCGTTCAGCGCCACTATTAGCGCCCATCATTCGACTTTTTCACGATCCGCCTCCGCGATCGAATCTCGAAACAGCTACTTACTCTCAGTAAGTTACCCACATGCGCGTTGTGTTTTCCCGGTCTGGGTGGGCAAACGTTAAGGGTTACATAAATATTTTCTAACCTATACATTTTTTCCTTTGCTCATATAGAGTGTCATGTTGGTGCTCAGAGCAAGGCGCATTTTGCCTCTATTTCAGAGGTCATACAACTCGGAAGCTACTCCAGAACTTCGCGATGTCCTCCAGTCGCGAGTGAAAGATGCAATTCGCGTGAGTGTCGCGCGCAAATTATGTTCAAACCAACTCATTTCCTACCAGGCCAAGAATACATCTGCTTCCACAACTCTTCGCGTTCGTTGCCTATTATTCGAGAAACGAAAATATTTTGACAGTCCACCAGTCTATTCTTTCAGAAATTAATGCAGCCGACAAAGTGGCAGACAGCAAAATTTCGTCTTCGAATATCATAAGCATTATTCGCAAAGCCTCTACACGTAGGGTGCGTGCAGTTTACTTGTTCTCCTGGCTGAATCTCACTGTTCAAGATAGCATGACGCCGCGGCGCAATACACGCAGGCAAATCGCTCTGAACTCGCAGAGAAGGAGCTCATGGAAGCCTCTCTTCTTGATGAATTTCTCCCTTCCCTAATGAGCAGTACTGAGATTGACGGGATCATTCAAGACATTCTTGCTTCATTGGCGCTGTCACCAGCAGACTCTCGAAAGGCAACGGGAAAGATATTCAAGGCCTTCTACGCCAAAGTAGACCGATCGAGTGTTGATCCAGATCTCGTCAAAGCTCGAGTAAACCATGCTCTTAATTCATAGTTAATGTAATAGTTACTTCATCGTACGGCCGCGGGTATCTACTCCATAACTGTCTCGATAGGTGTTGGATCTAGTGGTGCACGATCCGCAGCTTTCGCCGGTTCGACTTCAGATTGAGCGCCACTGGATGTTTCTACAGGAGGTAAAGCGCTTCGCATCCGCATCAAGTCGTCAATACAGCGGTACACCGCATTAGACACTCCTTCCAAGACCTTTAAGCGCTGATCTATAGCTTCCCGAGTGGTTTGATCCATTAGCACTAGTTGTTCATCTGTTAATGGTGCAAGAGATGAGGTAGGAACCCGTGAATCGGTGCCACTAAGATGCCTTTCCACTTGAGGTGTATCGAAACGCTGGTCCTGACCTCCTGAGGGAGAGCTCTGCAAATCATATTCAAATAATGGAATAAGTGCAGGAGCCAAGTGCTGAGAATGCGAAGGTCGAGGGAATGAATCGGGCGGATTGGTGGAATCGCTGCTGCCATTCATACGGCGAGCAGCAGCACGAGCAGCAGCCTCCCGAGGGCTTATGTTCAAGTCTGAAGAAGAAGGTTCAGGTTGCTCGGTAGATGTGGTCGCCTGTCCCCCGACCTCTTGATCAGGCTGGTTCTCTCTGTGAGCATCCTGAGGCCATGGATGCCAGGCATCGCCAGGGCCCTCGAAACCACGGAACTGAGGAGCAGGTTGGAGGGTCATAGGTTGTATTAGTTCGGGCTGTTGCTGCTGCTGGCCACCTAGCACTTGATATTGGATGTTATACTGGATAAGCACTCCACCTGGCTGGGCAGCAGCATTGACGAGATTCGGAAGTTGCCCTAAGGGCCTAGCCGGCTGTGCCTGCGCAGGCGGAGCCCCGAAAAGAAATCTATTCATGAGGCCAAGCACATTATTCGCAGCACCGGCAGGACCATGTAGATTTTGGGCGCCTGGTCCTGCAGGGACGTTCTGGGGTTGGCCAGGACCTCCCTGCTCAGGTGCAGGAGCCACGGGATCATTGCGGCCAGCGGCTCCTTGACGCTGTATAGGATCATTTTCCAAAACCGTTCGACGACTGTGTGAGAAGGAAAAGGGGGGTGTGGATTAGAGAGAAAATCAGAAAAGCACTTTACAGAATACTTACCATGTGGGGCAGCTCTGCTGCCGTTCCAACCATGAGCGGAGACAATAGAAATGGAAGACGTGTCCACAGGGAAGCTTCTTAGGAGTCATGTTTGGTCCCTCAACGATAGGCGTGCCAGGTCTCTGGAGCGACATTTCCTCACGACATATTATACAAGTGCGATCAGACATGGCAGCCATTTCTTCCTCTGTGGCGTTTGGGTATCTCTGGTCCATGTTCCGGGTAGCAGTCTGATACCTCTGCAGTGCCCGAAGACGCGTAATGAATGACCGAGCAGTAATGTAGACATCCCGGACAATGTTGAGAGGAAGCCCATAGAACATGATGATGATGGTGAAGAATATCAGGTAGGTTGTAAGCTTCAAGAAGTCTATGAGAGGGTAAGACACGGTGAACGGAAAACTTGAGAAAATATACCATACCGGTGGCGAGCTCGATATAAAAAACCCACATACTCTTGTTTTCCCATGGAGGTGCAGTTTCCCCTCCTCGTTGGCCTGCTCGGCGAAAATCATATGCAGAAAGCAGGTACTTTGAAATAGTGTTTGTCACAGTAGCCATCAAGATGCCATACTATAAAACGATGAGCTTCGGTAGACGCCCCAGAATTTGAGAATACCTCGCTTGCAAACAAAACCATTCCTCCAACCCCATGCGCAAGTGTGTTTTCCACGGCCACCAGGAACATAAGTAGGTCGGTGGTCCAAAGAATAGTGAATAAAACCGACATCCTGACGTGGAATAATAAGGGAGGTCCGGGATATGGTCGTTGATCCATCTAGAGTACACAAGATAAGTCGCGGCTGAGGGCGAGGGCTTGCAATTGACATACCCATTCAACCCGATCATTTGCGAGCCAATGGAAAGACTTGACAAAAAGAAGAAACCCGAACATGAGAGCAAATGGAATGTCAAATTCATCACGAAAGATGGTGAATGCAAGCAGGGATTCTGTGATGAAGAACCATAAGCGCTCGTAGAGTCTCTGCTTCTTCGGTAAGTAAAAAGGAAATCAGGAAAGAAAGCTTCCGCACCTCGATTTCATTTGGTCGAAGTGATCCAAAGAATATTCTCTGAACAATATGACCTCCAATTAACGCGAGTAGAAAAGAAAAGTTGGCTAAAACCTATGTTCGTATTAGAGATAAATCTTTTGAATTTTCAATGGAAATGCCTACGAGGATACTGCGACTACTTTTCGAGAGATAGACGGTCACTGAGTAGAAGTTACTGTGGTTCTTGAGAGCATTGCCGATGGTAGCGAGGACAGCAAAGGTAGAAAGAAAAACATAGACTAATATTCTGTGAGATGTAACGGACGCTAGGATCGCCTGTGAGGAACGACGAACTAGCTGTTCAAATGGCATCGTGGTGGTAAGAACTAGTGACACGTATTTAGCGCTCAATCAGAGCCGGCGCTAATATTTTTTGATTAGCGCTAGGCCTATCCTTTGTTAAGATCCTTCCTTCGTAAGATCCTTTGCCACCGTTTTCAGCCAACTGCGCAAATACGTAGTCAAGTGGCAAGGCACGGTCCGGGGCAGGTAATAAATTTTTTTTGTTCGGAGTACACACATATGTAACGTTAAACGCGCGCTAATGAACCAAAATATAATCGATGTCTTTCACAGCTATGCCTGTCGCCACTTTCCCGCTAGGTTTCTTTTTCTATGACCGGTCTCAGTCGCTCTACAACCACAACCAAGGAGGCCAAACCACCGCTACCGAATGATACAGATTCCAAGAGCTCTTTCTTAACTCGCTCTAGTATTTTTGTGGCGGCGCTGGGCGTTGCTGCCTTCTTCATTCTTAGAGGACTTCTTGACAATAATGCCGCTTACGCGCTCTGCTCTCCGGACGGTTTCGCAAACATATACACTGTTGATAGTACCAACTCTCGTGTCCAGTGTATCGTGATACACAACGCTCTAATTGCCTATGCAGGAACTCTTGGTGAGTGCATGATATTTCGACACGTTCACGACGTTACCTATAGGTATTTTGCAGAGCATGTTCAACGTCAATGGCAAAATAACGCTGTGCCCGCACTGTATCTATTCAGCAAGCTCCGCGCCCCTCTGGCAGTGCGTTATATCAAACCCGGTGCTATTGTAGTTCCTGGCCTTAGCGGTCAGTGTGTGCCATGGTGCAAAAATTTGAGGATACTGAATATTTGCAGATTCTCATGCTCACATTCTTGAATATGGCTCCACTCTCCAGTTGCCTTTAGAAGGAACGAAGACTATCAATGGTTTGCTCCCTATTTTCTTTCTGGCCTTCTAAATTTCATAACGTATTACAAAAATCAGAGACTGTGGCGCGAGTTCGAAACTATATTCTGTCCAATGCAGATATACGTTCGGACAAGTCTAAATTTGTGCTCGGGGGAGGCTGGGACCATACATCATGGCCTAATGGAGCTTGGCCTACAGCTGTCTGTCTATTCCCTTCGATTCACCACCATCGCGATCTTAATGGTCCATCTTATTGCAGGCAGATCTTGATTCTGATCCTGTTATTCATGGTCGTCCCGTTGTTCTACAGAGCAAGGACTGTCATGCACTGTGGGTATCTCAGCGCGCCCTTGATTCCAGTTTGCCTTTCCCTGAAGAGGTCGATGGCGGCCTCATAATACGCGATGATTCAGGGAAACCTACTGGTATGTATGATTCAAAATTTTGTTTTTAGAGCAACACCCAACTTCACGCGAATTAGGAATGCTTTTGGATAATGCTCAAGAGCTAGTCAACCAGCCTAAGCTCCTTGAAGACGATCTTCTGAAGCGCTTCAATTCCGCAATCCAGGCAGCGGTCAGATACGGTTTAACATCGATACACGATGCTGGGCTTGATCCTGTTTCTCTAAATCTTTTCAAAAAGTTGGTGATTCCATATCGTAATCCTATTCCTCGGATTAACGGTCTCAATTAGAGAAGCTGGTCGCAGAACACTTCCGGTAAGTTTCACAGATGCATTCTCAAGCAATACATTCATTCGGGGGTTTCCATAGATCCGCATCTATGGAATGTCATATTTTGATGAAAACGGAGAATACTGGGGCAATACCACCAAGCCTATCATTGCCAGTGGGCATGAAAGGTTAACCGCAAGGAGTGTTAAGATTTTTGCAGATGGTGAGCGCTTGAGCTTCATATCGTGCCACGTCGCCTACTACTTTAATTTCTTGGACAGGTGCTCTTCGGACAGGCGGTGCTGCAGTAAAGCTCTTCGTTATCTGTTGTGCTATCCTTTTCATCTGATTCTGTCACCTCTACAGCTATACGAGCCTTATGCGGATAATCCTCAAACAAGTGGCTTTATGCGACTCGACAAGGAAGTCCTCTTTCAATATATCCCTCTATTCTTGAGGGACGGATGGCAAGTTAACATACATTCTATAGGTAAGATCCTTGACATTCGAACGAACGTGAAATTGAACAGGCTCATTCTAACGTTAATCAAGGTGACAGAGCAAATGGTTCGTTTTCAAGTCTTGATCAGCGCTCGGATCTCAAGTCAACAAGAACTAACATTAAGCTTTACCGTATGTCTTTAGGAATAGTACTGGACGCTTTTCAAGCTTCTCTTAGTGGTGTCAATGTAACCGCACTCCGGCCACGGTTGGAACACGCTCAAATAATGACGAAATCGGATATGCTTAGGCTAGGGAAACTCGGCGGTAAGGATTCGTTCGTGTATGAATATTCATCTCTGAAGCTCTTCTTGGATAGTCATTGCAAGCATTCAGCCTACCCATGCGTGAGTCCAAAGCTGTATGCATATTGCTGCCTTCGTGTCTTGAGAAGTATATCCCAGTATCAGTGACATGCTATTTGCCGAGGATCGCTTGGTTTGTTACCATCCACGCCTGACTGCTTCCGACGTATGATTGAGCATCAGTTCTTTTACAGGGACCGGAACGAGTAAAGAATCTTTATGCTTTCCGGACCTTGATTGAAAGTGGTGCAAGAATCACCTTGGGCTCAGATTCTCCAGTGGAAGACCTGAACCCTTTGGCTGGGTTCTATGCTGCTATTTCTCGTCTCACACCTGGCGGAGATTCCCCTCATGGTCCTGATGGCTGGTGTGTACTTTACCTCTCATAGAGGGACTTTGTCGAATATCAGGGTTCATCTAGGTTCCCCGAGCAACGATTGACGCGGGAGGAAGCTTTAAGAGGTATGGCACTCTTGATGATGTTTTCTTTCCGCCTAATAGTGCTTTTTTTCTAGGAATGACAATCGACCCAGCCTATGCCTCTTTTACCGAGTCAATCTTAGGTTCCCTTGAGGTCGGGAAACGAGCGGATTATGTCGTTCTTTCGCAGAACATTATGACTATCCCCCTGAACGAGATTCTTTCCACGCAAGTGTTGGCAACCGCGGTCGATGGTGACCTTGTTTATGGAACAATTTAATCGGCGCCAAACGAGGGCTTCAACATGCCTTCTCAATCCCTCATCTGTATTCCAACAATACGGCTTGTACTCCACCAAATTGGTTTTCTTGCTCTTTCTTAGTCCGTAATTATTTTCGACTGGTGGTTTTAGGGGGCGCGCTACTCAGAGAGAGTTTGCCGTCCCGTTTAACTCTCAATCGATACCCATTTTGTAGCGGTGATTCTAGGGGGTTCGCATCACTTTCTTATAGTCTTGTCGTATCCCGTTCAATTCTCGCCTTAACCGTTTTTTAATTATTTACCTCTACTTCATACTTTTGGCGGTTGGAGGGGGTGCGCTTCTTTTATGATAAAATTACTAGCGACGCATCCCGTTCAACCTTCAGCTGATACCTTGCTTCCTTCCCGATGCTTTTGGTATATATGTTTTTGAACCGTTCTCGATGGCCTTCAAGTTTGACATACGAATTCTAAAATCAACAAGTTCTACTTTGACATATTTTCAGCACATCTCCTCTTCTTCCTCCACCTCTGCAGTAGCTTCCGAGTCAACAGTAGCTATGGAACAGCTGCGCTCAAACAAAAAGGACACAGTACCGCCAGGTACAGTACGCGCAGTAAGACCTTCAATCTCGGCAAGATTGTCAAGGTCAACGGCAGCAAGGATTTGGTCAGTCTTCGTTCCTGCAAGATTCAGAGAATCTTTCTTTGGCTTGACATAGAGCATTTGACGAAGAAAATCATCTTTGATATCCTTGCCAGCGTCTGGTTTCAAGCAATTGATATGCTTCCACTCGCCTAGCGATGCAAGGCTGGACCGCTTCTTATCAAGATACTGCAAGTTTATGATTAGCCAAAGATTAAATGTGTGTATTCGTAAGTTTTACCTCTTTGTCTGTCTTGTTCAATTCTCGTTGAGGCTTTACCTGTGATGCTGCGATAAAACCTTTCGGACTCTCTAGCTCATCGTCGTGAGTATCGTGATCCACTTGTTCTACTGAAAGATCCAATCCTTCATCATTTTCGCAGATGCACTCTAGTAGATCATGCGTGTTACTGGAGGTGTGCGGATGCACGCGGAATATATCACGCAACTGATTGCGTGTATTAATCCCTGTTATCATCGGGTAAACTGAGAAAACGTACATCTTTACGAGTGAATGAATCTGCTTTCGATTTGGATTTGCTATTGTCCTAGAGCAGCGTTTTAGAATAATACCAGCTAAGAGAAAGAAACGTTTTACTAACCGATCCCATTAAAGCTTATGAAGACAGTCGTCAGACATAAGGGAGCATATATCGCATAGACTAACTCACCGTTACTCAAACCAAGTTTGATGATCTGACGTTGATAGATTTTTTCTGCAAAATCAAAGCTCGAGATATACCGACGTCAAGTAAGGATGTACTGACCGTCTATGGTACCCGCAGTTAGGAACCGGTAAATAAATACAGGTCGTTTTTGTCCATCGCTTGTTAATGTCAATACTCGGGAGCAATGCTTGTCTCTTTTAAACGCTCACCGATGACAACGAGCCATAGCTTGAAGATCGTGGCTACAACCGGGATTGAGTCAATACCATACACGCCAAGAATCGTGCTCGAGTCACCTTGGATTCCAGTCGGAGTCAATGAGGCATAAGCGAGAGGCTCCTACAGGAAAGTACTTGTTATTTTTTGTATGTCTCGGTTAGAAGACAGTGATCACCTATGAGATTAATCCCAGTACCCCCTGCCTTTGAGCTGAGGAGAAATACGACTATTGCCAGCCACGTTAGAGTTTATAGTGGCAAGTAAACCGAGATACAACTCACAGCTTGTTTTCTGATTAGTCTTGTTGAATGTGTTCACGTATTCTTGCCTTTTTGCCGCAGGCGTTTGTCTTGCATGTACAGATGAGAATCGGCAAACTACGATGTTCAGGAAAAAGACAGACCCATCTAAGCGAAAGTAGCTATAATGCTTTTTCTTGCAGAAGCTTTCGATGATGTTGAGCGTGGATGTGTAATGAGATACAATAACGCATTTTTCCTCGCTTTCCTGAAACCATTTAAGTTTTATTAAGACGAAGGGAGAATATGGGATCAAGCGGGTTACCTGTTTTATCGCTGCCAGCAATTTCGATAAGGCAATCATTTTGCCTAGGTTTGGGGTCATCAGCGATGACGAAAAGGTATCGAAGAGACCACCAACCACTCAAAGTCATATCCTCAATCTGGCTGTTTGCAGGCAATAGCTTGAGAGCCTCGTGGATATTACTTCGTTTCCCGTCAGCCTCATCTTTGCCCGCCACTGCTTTCAACAGGATGGGACTGCTGCTGATCTTCGTAAGAGTAATCATCAATGCCAGAGATTCAGCCGTCGAGCTAGATTCCAAGAAGTCGTCAACCTTGTTTGGGTCAAGAACTTTGGCAAAGATCGAGAGTTGCAATGCAGTCGGCGTGATAAAGACAACATATTCGTCTGTTCAAGGGATCAATGACCATTCAAGTTGAAAATTGAGATACACTTACGCTTTGGAGGGAGATAGTTGCCTAATATAGTCGCTTCGCGACGCAGCACAAAGCTTTTTGCTACGTTTGTGAGCTTGAAAGGGATTATCAGAGAAACTCGGGAGCAGCGAATGTTCCTACGAACCTGCGCCGAGCGCTTTTCACCGAGCTCCAACTCCTTTGCCGTGCAGCCAGGTGCGCGACTTTTTAGAATTGGGGTCTCAAAGAGTCGACGGAATGCGGAATACTCGTCTTTTATGGATATTCAGGAGGATTATCAGAAAAAAGAAAGAAAAGGAACTAACCTAGTAATCCCGGATTACAAAAGTCTACCTAAAGGAAAGGCAAGTTGAAAGCGAAAGTGGTTAGACGAAACAATAGCTTACCATGGAGTGGAATTCGCCCAGATCGTTTTGTATCGGAGTTCCGGAGAGAATGACTCGGCGTGGAGTACTAAGTTGCTTGAAGATGGTCGAGGTTTTGGCCTTCGCGGACTTGAGTCGATGTCCTGATAGAATAGCATGGACAGATAAGCGAGATCCCTGTTAGCTCCGCGATTAAACAGCTTATAAACTCTACAAACCTTCATCACAGACGATGAGGCCAACACTGTAGATAAGCGGGTTAAGATTCAGAGAGGACTCAAAGCTTGATTTGAGCAAGATCTGACCCGCAAGTTGCTATCTCCTTCCTGTAAATATCTTGAGCATCAGTGAAGAGCTCGATGAATATCATGCAGCTATGCAGCGTACATGATGGTCCGTAACCTCTCATAACCAACTATTAGAACCTGTTGCCTTGACCTATGACAGTTATTAAAAAATGCGAACTATATTAAATGAGAATACACACGAGCTTGCGAAAGTTTTGGCTGCATTCGAATTTTTATCGCACACGCTCACACCTACACGGTCACGGCCCAACCATTTGTGAAATTCGGCTTTCCAGTTCTGAGACCCCAGTGTTAGTCAGATGGAGGAAGAATTTGAGAGGAGAACTTGCGTTTATCAGGGAAACAGGACAGACAATAAGCACTTTACTAGTGATAGGTCCTACCCCTGCGTATGGGTTTTGCTCTGCAGAGCAGATCATGAGCAGCAGTATAACGAGAGCCCGCTAGACGTACTAAGTAAGGTCCAAATGAGACAGATAGTCTATCGAAATGATTCATTTCTAGTTGAAGCACATGCGATGGGAGACTCACTTGTAATGTCTTTCCCAAACCCCTGACAGCGGGAGGAATGTGAGCAGGAAATTTGGAAACTATGAATTCCATCGCGTACATTTCATCTGCTAGAATACATCCTTGACCTTCATGTTTCCTGAGGCCCATAACGCATTCATACATAAACTTGACCCCTAGTTAAAAAGCTTGTTAGTCGTATTTCAACAACAAGAACACAGCCGAACGGACCTTCGCGCTGATGAGGCCGCATCCGTCTCGCTAGGATAGGGTCCAAAACAACAGGTACAATGGGCCGATCTCTGTGGAATTCGACGTTCAGAACGATTGAACGCAGGATTGAGGACGGTTCATACTTCTTGTTATAACGATCCATGTGCTCTTTGGTGGGCGCCTTCATAACAATCGCGTCTTCCGCGTCGGGGTCGTGTCTGTAATGTAAAATCAGCAGTGGGCTTGAGCAAAGGAACATATACCAAATACACACAAAGGACCCAACGGCTTCTTTGCACGAACAGGTGCAGCATAGAACGAGGCGGGGGCAATATACTGATTTGAAGGAGGAGCAGGGGCAGAAGCAGGTGTAACGACCGGAAGCTCCGCTTCATTGGCTGCGAGGGGGAGCTTATCGGAAGCAATAAACGGGAGATCTGAAGAGGACACCTCGTTCAACAGAACAAATTCTTTCCCGCCCAAATAACTCTTGTCCCCAGATTGGTGCTGGTGATTTTTACAGGCGACCGTACCCATTCTGTGAAGAGTATCAGCAAGCTTTTGAATACAAGCGTATTTTTGTGACTTACACCTTGCCTTCCTCCGAGATCATGGTTATCTTTTGATCTACACACGAGATAAATGCGTCTCCTTCCCAGGTAATCTGTTTTTTCGTAGAGGACTGGACCTTGCGCCTATGGCGGAATGAGCAACGTTGAGACGATCAACACATAAAGGCGTACCAATTGACAACCCAGAACGAAGGAATAGCGGACATTGCGTGAATTTGGGCCGAGTCGTTGGGTCCTTTGAGAGGAGACGTTTTTGGTGAGAGAGGAACTGGAGAGAGCAGACGGGACGAGGAGGAGGCTAACGGTCTCTTTGACTCCTGTTCAGCTTGGGCAGGGTTCCGAATCGATAGAGGTTTGAAAACCTTCTTTAGGGCTTGCTTGGAAAGATCTTGAGATGGCTGGAGCATGAGCGAGGAGTTTGAGCCAAAGCATGTACCCAAAAGGTATTCTTGCTTGGTGATCTGTCGGTCGAGTTCGACGTCTTTACCGCCAAGATTGAGTGGCTTTCCGCCAAACAAAGGAAGGTCAGCTTTTCCAGTGCCGATTCTACAGATATGGTTAGTGGAATTCATCATCTTGGATGATATGGACGCACTGTTTCCCGTCAGATGAATCAAACAAAGTAGCCTTCCCAGAATTTGAATCGCTGCTCAGCACTACAAGGACACCGTCACCTTCCCAAGTCTTGTGCTTCTTGGCTTGGTGATTTCGCCTGCGTAAACCTCAATGAGTATGAGACGATAATACAGTGAGTGTCATTCTACCATTGAACCATCCAGTAATGGCCGCCATTCTCGCCTAAAGTAGCTATAGGCTGACTTTCAGATGAGAGACGGGGTCGCTTCGCAGCATCGAAACCACGAGGAGCGTTTTCATTCGTACGTTTCCCAGTGGTTAGAGGAGTTTGAAAGGTGGGCATTATAAAGGGCGTTTTCAAGCAAGTTGCGTGTTGTGGTCAACTTGGATTCACGTGTCGTCAACGGCGCGCCGTCACGCTTATGCTCGTGATTCGCGTCACAATTTTTATCACTACTTAGAAGATACAAGGTACTTTTGAGGGAAAGCGAGTCTTACGCCTTCTCATTTGCGCTAATCATGGCTGCGCTCGTTTTGGCGTCCAAGAAGAGCTCGTTCATCTCCCCAACATCTTCCAGAGAAATCTCAGAGCGGTCATTAATAGTGGCAAGAATCGAAGCAGGCGCAAGCAGTTGCAGTGCGTACCTACATGGAGCATCGTTAGCATGCACAGAGAGGCAGAAAACGAATACACACCTCAACGAGCTTCTCTCGCCCTCCGAAGCCAATTTGTCTAAAACACCCTCGGCAAGTTTCAGGCCCTCTATGTTGGCACGCAGTTGGAGAACTTTAGCCACTTGTTCTTTGGTGTAGGGTTCTGTTTTGACAATCATACATCTACGATGAAAGTAAGGAAAATGGCATGTATCGTCCAGGTATCAATAGGGCGTACCGGTCTAACAAATCAACAGGAATACCATGCGGGGCGACAAGGTCCTGTGTACCACGGACAAGAGCATTACCTCGGTTCGTGGCAAGGATAACTGTCGGAGCCATAGGTGATTCGAGGAGAGCGTTCAAATATGTGAAGCATTCGATGTCTAGCATATGGACCTGGAAGATGAAAAGTCAACAAGAGATGGAGAACAGATGCTCAAGATTCCGCACCTCATCGATGAATATAACTCCGGGAACAACCTCTGCCACTCCTTGATCAACATACCCTTTGACCACCTTGTTCACCTCTTTCCTGAGTTTTTCAGTGACTTCCGTCCTCCCACTTTTCACCAAGCTCCCCATGACGCTCATGATATCTTGACCACCCTGCGGGCGAGCATTTGCAGCGTCAAGATCTCCAAGAGTAACGTCTTGGACGAGTTCTTTACGTTTGTGGACATCGCCTTTCGGAACGGGAACGTATGTCTCGGACTCGAGGTCATAAGACGAAGCGTAAGCGTCTGAGCGGCCTACACGCTAGGGAGATGGATTATTGAAAAGAAATTAAGCTATTGTTATGCGCACCTTGACAGCACCCGTAGTGTTTTCAATGTAAATGACATCGCCAACAACAATTTTTTCCTTCAGGATAGCCTCGTAGATGCTGGGATCCAACCTCAGTTGTTTCGTCCCCTTGACAGATTTGAGGCCGACGATGACATGAGAGATAGTTTTCCCATAGCCTGGAGAGAGGATTCTCTGACTCTGACGGGGTCATTTCTGTGACTTCGCCTTCGTAAACTTCCTTTGTTTCCTTTATTCGAAGCCCAATTGCCCTTCTAAAACTCTCGGCCAATACCTCCGTTTTCTTGACCTCTGAGCTATACACTTCAGAGCCCACCATGGGACAGAATGGGACTTTGGAACCAAGTTCATGTGAGATAGCCAACGCGAGAGCAGTCTTCCCTGTCCCTGGAGCTCCGACGAAGAAGTAAAGCTCTCCCGGAAAATTTCCGTGACTTGACGAGATCTACGATGATACCACAAGCCTAGGAGGGAGTATAAGTTCAAATTCACCAATGAGCAGAAACTTGCGCACATCTCGCGCATTTTCCTGGCCTACGAATCCACCCGCAGGTGCATCAGTTATTGCACGACCATCCGAGTTTAATCCAAGGCCCTTGATATGAGAATGAGGAGCTATCCGTGAGGAACGACTTGAAGAAGGCGGAAGAGGTGCTTTATGAGCCACTGGCGCCGAAGACGAGGTCGACGCTTTCATCAAGTTGGAGTTTTGAACAACAAATCCCACGATTACATTTTCGACCTTTGTATGTAAATAAAATACAACTCAAAGTACACTACAGTACAGTCATAGTCCAAAAGATGCTCTCTAACGACGACAACAAGTCAAAAACCAAAACAGTCGAGAAATTTGTCCAAACTAACCAGTTGCATGATATTAGCTCTATCTTGAGGAGGTAATAGCGCAAGTTGTTCAGGAGTCATTGACAAGACTTGTAAAACCATTGCCTGCGAAGCTGTCAATAATGAAATTCAGCTGGGAGAGAATCCTTTTTCATACTCTTTGATCTTCTGGGATTGCAGCTAGTACAGCTGGATTAATAGGTGGCTGCGGCTGTCCGTGACTGTACGGAACGTCAGGAGCAGGAGCAGTTCGCGGGTAATTCTGGGGTGCAGGAGGGTGAGGCTGAGAAGTTGCTTGCGAAGCTGCAAAATCTGCTAAAGTTTTCTGTAGAAATTCGGTCAAATAAATGCGTTAACAGTGAGCGGGTGAGGTTCAACCTGAAAAACTTCAAGGTTAATAGCATTCATGGATACCATAAGAGTTATAAGTGCATAAGCGATTTGAGGTTGGCTATTTAGTATCTGCTTGGCAGCAGCTGGAGTAGTCTTTTTGAGCTGTAGCATGAGTTCTATCAATTGCTCCGACATCGAGAAGGAGAAGATTAGGCGCCAACAGCGCCCAATTCATATCTAATCGCGACTCACATGTAAACTTATGATCGTGACTCGACGACCATCGATTCTCTCTTTGTATCGAACCATGTCCAGCTCTACCTACACAGGTCCTTGGACTGCTCCAAAAGTCCGCGAAGAATTCTTTTCCTTTTTCCGCTCCAGAAATCACACATTTGTCCCTTCTTCTTCTACAATTCCCTATGACGATCCTACTCTACTCTTCGCAAACGCTGGAATGAATCAATACAAGTCCATTTTCCTTGGAACTGTAGATCCGCACTCGGATCTCTCAAAGCTGAAGAGGGCTTTTAATTCCCAAAAGGTTCGTAACTTGGCTCTTCTCGTTCAATCCTAATCTCTCGTAGTGTATAAGGGCTGGAGGCAAACACAACGATCTCGACGACGTTGGAAAGGACTCGTACCATCACACCTTTTTCGAAATGCTCGGTAATTGGTCCTTTGGCGACTACTTCAAGGCGCGCTCTTTCCATTTCACACAGATTCTCCTCCTCATCATTCAATAGAAAGAAGCCATTGCATACTCTTGGGAGCTATTGACCGATGTATACAAACTCCCCAAAGACCGCCTTTATGTCACCTACTTTGAAGGAGACTCTAAAAACGGCTTGGATCCTGATTTGGAGGCCAAGCAGTTTTGGCTGGACCAGGGTGTAGCTGAAGATCACATACTTCCCGGAAATGCAAAGGATAATTTCTGGGGTGAGCTTTAACTATCCTTCTACCTTTTCATCCCGTCTCATTATCTCATAGAAATGGGAGCCACTGGGCCTTGTGGACCTTGTAGGTGAGCTTGATCACACCGTTCCAATTGCCATTGTCTTATTCACGCAGCGAGATACATTATGACCGAATTGGTGGCCGCAATGCTGCGCACCTTGTCAACCAAGACGATCCCGACGTCCTTGAAATCTGGAACAACGTCTTTATCCAATTCAATCGCGAAGAAGATGGTTCTCTTAAATCATTACCTTCTAAACACGTTGATACAGGTATGGGCTTTGAACGGCTCGTTTCCGTCGTCCAAGATAAACGCTCAAACTATGATACCGACGTATTTACACCTATCTTTGCGAAGATACAAGAGCTCACAGGCGCTCGACCGTATCAAGCCCGGTTTGGTGCTGAAGACGCAGATGGGATCGATACCGCATACCGAGTCGTCGCCGACCATGTTCGAACTTTGACTTTTGCTTTAAGTGACGGCGGTGTCCCTAATAAAGATGGTCGAGGTTACGTTCTCAGACGTATTCTCCGTCGAGGTGCCCGTTACGCCCGCAAAAAGCTTGGAGTTCAGATTGGCTCCTTCTTTTCGTCCTTGATGCCCGTTATCGTGGAGACTATGGTCTGTTTGTCTAGGCTTTTACTTGGATTCATCTAATATCTTAATAGGGCTGAAGCATTTCCCGAAATAACTAAGAAAACTTCCGAGATCAAAGAAATCCTTGACGAAGAAGAAGAATCTTTTTCTCGGACCCTCGACCGAGGCGAAAAACTCTTTGATCAGTATACTGCGCATGTCCAGCAACAAGGTTCAAAGATTCTTGGAGGAAAGGATGTTTGGCGGCTGTATGATACGTACGGATTCCCGGTTGATCTGACACGACTCATGGCCGAGGAATTGGGACTAGAAATCAACGACACTGAATTTGACGAGGCTCAGGCGGCCTCTAAAGAGGCTAGCAAGGCGACTCTGCAAAAAGGTGTCGGTGATCTTGTCAAACTCGATGTTCATGATATCGCTGCCCTGGAGAAAGACGACAGCGTTCCCAAGACGGATGATTCTGCGAAATATAGTAGGCATTCATTCTTTACTATCGTTCCTTTCGATGCTAATCTCCTTTTCAGGTTTTGGTAATATTGACGCGACTGTGAAAGCCATATTCCATTCCAAATCATTTGTCCAGTCAACCAGAGATATCCCATCAGAGTCAACGTTTGGCGTTATTCTTGACGCAACCAGCTTTTATGCCGAATCCGGAGGACAAGAATACGACACTGGTAAAATCGTTATTGACGGGCTAACGGATTTTGAGGTCACGAATGTCCAAGTGTATAATGGCTACGTTCTTCATACTGGTTTTCTCAAGTATGGTCAGTTGGAGGTCGGTAATAAGGTCGTGTCTTCGTATGATGAGGTGAGGAGCGTTCTCTTCGCTGTCAACATATAACGCTAAAAGATGCTTTTTTTTAGCTTCGACGATGGCCCCTACGAAGTAACCACACCGCTACTCACATTTTAAATTACTGTCTGCGCGAGGTTCTTGGAGACCATATCGATCAGCGTGGTTCCCTAGTCTCCCCGGCGAAACTACGCTTTGACTTTTCGCACAAGGCTCAAATTGGGATCCCAGAGTTGACTAGAATCGAAAATATGTCGTGCGAATGGGTTCAAAAGAACGTCAAGGTCTTCAGTAAAGAGCTTGATCTACAGAATGCTTACAAGATCCCTGGTCTCCGCGCGGTGTTTGGCGAGGCTTATCCCGATCCCGTCCGAGTAGTGTCTTTGGAATATGATGTCGACGATATTGCGAAGGATATGGAAAATCCACAGTGGAGGAAGACTAGTGTCGAGTTTTGTGGTGGAACGTATGTGGTTTGGTCTTTAAAGTGAATTCATCTAACCACCGCGGCCCATAACAGTCACGTCGCCAAGACCGGAGATATCAAGGACTTTGTTATTACAGAAGAGTCGGGGATCGCAAAAGGCATTCGACGTATCGTCGCTATTACGGGACATGAGGCGCAGGAGATGATTCGTTTGGCGCAAGATTTCAAATCTCGCATTGATCATGTCCCTCAGCTCAGCGGCAGAGAACAGGATGCTGCTATAAAGGCTCTAAGCGTCGTGGGTCTTGTTCGGGCATGTTCTCTTTTTTCGGGCTCTCATTTTGTCAATATAGGAGCTTGGCCAAGTCGATATATCTGTTATCAAAAAGGCCGAGATGAAGGAGCGGCTAGGCGCAATGAGAAAGGCCTTTCGATAAAAAGGTCAAGGAAAATGAGACTGCTATGGCAAAATCGGTCAGTGTATTTACTCGTGAGTTTGCGCAATCTAATCCTTCTGTAGGCTCTCGACCGGTTTCAACAGTACTTTAAGGAAAATGAAACAGCAGACTCCTTCGTTGCTATTCTCGATGTTGACGGGAACTCCAAGGTAGTGCTCATCTTGACCTGTTACAAGCCGAGATTTAATTGCATCCCAGATTCTCCAAAACATTGCACTGCAAGCTCGCAAAAGTGGCAAGGCAATATATGTGTTCAGTATAGACGCCGAAGGCAGCAAGATAGCTCATGTAAACTTTATCCCACCCTCTCTGAAGGCCAAAGGTGCGGACGCTCGTACATGGGCTTCAAAAGTTACAGATATTATTGGAGGCAAAGTGAGTTACTTGTTTTGCTGTGACCTTGTGACATCCTAACATTTTTGTTCTTTAGGCAGGAGGAAAAGAGGATTCTGCTCAGGGTGTTGGAAGTTATCCGCTGAAAGTTCAGGAAGGTATGATTGCGGCAAAGGCATATTTGTCATCATTATAGCATACACAGGTGTGAAACTATTACACTAGGGATGACCCAAGTCCTTAAACTGAGATAAAACAAGTTCAACAAGAGCGTCAATTAATAATTTTGCCCTATGTATTGGTGCCTGGGTTCAATGCTTGCAGTACTGTCTGACTGCTATTCTTAGGCCTAAAGCAGTCCCCTCTAAGAGGTTGGTGTTACAAATGTAAGAATCCTTGTTAAAGGTGCCTGGAAAATGGAAGTAAAATTTGGCACAGACATTTAGCACTGTTAAGCCCGTGCAGCCCAGATCAAAGTGGTGGGAAATTGATCGCAAATTGATCATGGGAATTGACTGATGTTGATTGATTGACAACCTGGGTTGGACCTTTTAAGTAACAGGACTTGGTGAAGCTATTAGCAACACCCTTAACACACTGTAATGTGTTCCAGGGGGAAAGAGTGGAAGAAGGGCAGAGTGGAGCAAATGCACAGCCACAAGTTGATTGCAATGTTGATCAATTGATCAGTGGAGATGTTGGAAATAAGACTAGAGAAGATCAGCTAGGCTAAGTTGATTTTTGAACTAAAGTTACAATACATGAGATACTACTTAAATACTAGCGAGTTCAGATAAATGGATAAATGTAAAGAACAATAAGTAATATATATCTGGGAGTGTATTCAGTAAGTTGTTATGACCTGGCCCATTTATTTTTACTTATTTCGTACTACACTATACAGTGGGTCAAAAAATTGTCCACATGTTTGATACTTTTGGAAAGATCCAGGATTTGCCAGATAGATATTATATATATCAAAAAGTAATTAGTGAGGCCTAAGGAGCCCTGAATCCTGGCTCCATGTACATATCTGGTTTGTCTTGTTTGGATTAAAACTCATTGAGATATAAGCAATTCAATTCAATGATCCATGTGGACAATTTTTTGATATGCACATTGAAATACAGAAAAGGTAGTTTAATACTTGGTATGACCTCCATGTGCACTCACAACTGCTTTGAGCCTTCTTGGCATGCTCCTAATTAACCTCTGACAATCTTCCTCAGTAATTTCCCCCCATTTTTCTGCCACTCTGTCCCACAACTCCCAAGCTCCAGAGGGTGGCTTGTCATATTCATTAAGTTTGTTTTTGAGGGTTGTCCAGAGATGTTCAATGGGATTGAGATCAGGGGACTGTGCAGGCCAATCCATACAGTTGATCTCATGGTCATCAAACCACTTGGCAGCAACTTTGGAGGTGTGTTTAGGGTCATTGTCCTGCTGAAAGATGGCCATCTCTCAATCAAGAAGCAGATTTTCCATGCTTTCCAAGAGATTGCCATCCAAAATGTCAACATACTGCTCCCCATTCATCCTCCCCTCAACCTCCACCAAAGTCCCCACACCTTCCCATCCCATACATCCCCACACCATGATATTTCCTCCCCCAAACTTTACAGTTCCTTGATGCCTCTTTCTCCTACTGATTCCCCCTTTCTTCCCTATACATACTGCTGCCCATCTGACCCATATCTATTGATTTTGGTCTCATCTGACCAAACAACCCTCTTCCAATCATCTACAGTCCATTCCAGATACTTCTGAGCAAATGCCAAACAAGCTTTTCTGTGACCAGGGGTGAGCTTGGGCTTTTTCTGCTTTTTGTGAGGTTGTACATTGGCTTTGTGAAGGGTATTTCTGATGGTCTGAGTAGAGACTGGATGGGGGAGGAGTGGCTTAATGTTTTTGGCCACCTGTGCTGCATTCTTGGCCCTGCCAGTGGAGATTTATTTGATGACAGTATTTTCATCAGTAGTAGAGAGCTTTCTAGGGCAGCCTGCTGGATGGCTCTCCTTGTCTGGGAGTGCTTCTTTTGCCAAAGAAGCAATCTTTGACTTGGATACACCTGTCTGAGCAGAGATTTCCCTGGTAGAAGCTCCAGTGTGGAGCAGAGAGAGGACATTGTCTTTCTGAGAGGGTGTGAGAGGTCTCATAATTTTGTTAGAACCATAAATCAGTGAGATATGCTTATATATATGTCAGATAGCTTGTATGATATCATTATGATGTCTATATGACATCACCGTACAGTCTGAGTCATGATGTCATTGATGAGGGCTCACAATTGTGGACCAAAGCTATTACAATACAAACTCAAAAAATTGTCCACATGGGTCATTGAATTAAATTGTTTATATCTCAGTGAGTTTTGATCCAAACAAGGCAAACCAGATATGTACATGGAGCCAGGATCCAGGGCTCTTTAGTCCTCACTAATCACCTTTTGATATATATAATATCTATCCTACAAATCCTGGATCTTTACAAAAGTGTCAAACATGTGGACAATTTTTTGACCCACTGTACTTACTACTAGTACTAATGCGTGGAACATCCACAAAACGCCAGTATAACACATTAAAACACCAGTACAACACATCAAAACACTATTACAACATGTCAATGCTGTAAATACCTGTGCCATCTTGCCGTAACTAAGGCTGATAGAACTTTCTGGAACTAGGAATGTTCCCAAACAACCGTAACTACATACTGTAATCATTTCCATATTTAGAAATCTAAACTGCTATAAAAGCAGCTAGAACTGGGCCCTTGGACCCCAGTTCTACTATTTTTGCTTACTTACCATCTTGCTACAAGTCTTGTTCTTCTTGTTAGTTCTCGTTTACTTACACATAGAGTGTCCTCAATGCTCCATAACTATGCTTTGACATTGATCAATATATCTCATTGATCCATTAATTCTGATCTTGATTGTGTCCCACAATCAACATGCCTAATTATCATAACACTAATCTAACTCAGTTTATACCATTAGATTTGGACATCGTCTCGATGACTCCTTTGCTTACAGATATCATCAACGTTGCTCTCGAGCAACCTACAGACGACCCGTCATTCTCAGCACAACTAGTAGACGATTAATTGTCTCGTCGTTAACCGTTAGCACATCGTATAATTACGGCAACATGTAATTTACATATCTAACAACATCAACCAATCTAACCTGGTCAATACCGTTAGATTTAGATGTCATCTCAATGACTCTTCTGCTTGCAAATACTCTCAACATTGCCCCCAAGCAACCTACAGACAATCCCTTGTCCTCAGTACCATTAATCGATGACTAACTGCCTTGTCGTTAATCCGTTAACATATCACATAAATCCAGCAACCCGTAATTAATGTACCTAACGACATTAGTTAAATACTAATCCGGCCTTGTGAATAAGGCCCATTAAGGACCTCGTCCCGACGTCCCCTTTTTGCCCGTAATACTGTTCCCTACATTGTCACTAACCTCCCCAATACTCGTACCTGCAACCCCATTGTATTCTCGTAATACTTATAACTACTAAATACTGTTGGTAACTCTTTTATTTACCATCAACGACGCGTATCAGCATGTGTAAGCCATTTCAGTGCGTTCAACACCTTGGCATGTGACCAAAACTCAATGATACATTCCGTTAATGCTAATCATACCCTTTGCAACCACATATAGGCGCATATATTCACTATTGTTGTATCCATTACAGTAATAATCTCTTATTATCTAATCTTCAAGCTCTATATAAGCGCAACAATGTTACCATTTGAGGTCTGCACACAACGGTACACCCTCGACATTGTCTATTAATTGAATAGACCATCCAATACATTTATTTCAATTACTATAAGTACTACTTACTGTAGGACTAGCAGAGACAAGGGTAAGAATGAAATCCTTACATTATCCTCCCTTATAGACAAGAGTTTATCAAATTAAAAAGATAAAGTCAAGGATGGTTTCAAGGCTGTTCCAGATATCCTTGTCAAAAAGGATTGGCTCTCATACTTCCACTTGTTCTTCCACTCAAAGTATCAGAAGTGGATCCATTCCACCATCCTCTTCTAACCCCCTGTCTGCCACATTGCCTATGCCATCCACATTTACTCCTTCCACTCACATGATAGGAGCTGGAACTGGAAAATGATGGCATGCCAGCTCCTCCTTTCCTATACCTGCTTCTCAGATCAAGCAGAATTACCTGGTCACTTATCCACTGCCTTGAGTATTTGGCCTTCTTCACATGCAACCTTCCTGAGTCTTATGTTGTTTCCTGCACAGAGATTGCATTGCTATTCTGGGTGATCACCACTGCTGAGTCTTCCTTTTTATACCTTGGATCTTACTTTACTCACCTGCATCCTTTGTTCTGTAGTATCTCTACTTGCTTTGTTGTTATCTCTGTACTATTTTGCAATTTTGAGAAAATATATATATCAGAAACTCATTCCCAAGCCCTAGAACCAGAAATATCAGAGTGCATGTGGTCTAGCGGTATGATATTGCATTGATCCCAATCAAAATAAGATTCAACTCCTGCCATGCCCAATTTATATAGGTTGCTCATGATCTGTTATAAGCCATCTGAAATTGCTTACAACTGCACCTATGTATATACACACAACACATCCACTGATGCAGAGTGAAGAATGTCCAATATTCAAGGCTCAACCAAGTTCAACCAAGTTTGACATTTGATACTCAACATTCAACAGTCAAACATCAACTCTTGACTAAAGTATGAAATATATATATAGTACTGAAACAAATGAAGCAAATATTACATGTCTGCAACCACCCTCTTAAAACTATGCAAGTCCTTTTAAAGAACTCACTTCTGACCAGTATTGTCATGGTGCGTCTCTTCATTTACTAGAATAATTAGCAGCATAATCTCAAGTCCATATCTGAAATAAAACTTAAATTCCCTATACTATGCATTCACCCTTTTCATTTTTGCCAGTTCCTCCTGAGTCTACTCCCTGTATTCACACACATGTGTCTCTGTGTATCCAGCTGAGTCTTCACCTAAATCTTGTGTTACTTCCTATAGCATTTCTAGATGCCCCATAAAAATCCAAACAACACACTATGATAGTATTGCAAATGTTCTCTGTGAGTTGTTAATTCTTCCCACATTTTACCTTTTACTAACTCTTTTGCCATATTCTGATGCAGTGCCCTAGCTTTATAAGTTATTTCATGATCCATCACTTTCTTCAAACCCCTTTCTTTTGTTTCCTGTCTCTTTGCTTCTCAGCATTCTTGGAAATCCTTCATGGACTCATGAAATCTAACAATTGCAATTTGCTTTCCCTCAACTATCTTCCACACTTATGAGTAAGCCTCCTTATTATCATTGTCTACTACTTGTCATTTTTTGCTTTTTTTTCTATCTGAATCTGACCCTGATGTGCATGTTTTCTTGATTGTCATCCATCACCTGACACATTTTTGAAGTCACGGTAGGTCCTTGTTGCCCTTGTTGTCCATTGCTTTGGCCAGTCTAATTATATTACTACTAACAAGCAATCAATGAAAAACTTACTCTTTTGCTGTTGCTAAATGCTTGTTGATAGTGTCTACTAAGTGTCTAATATATATTTCTCCGTTAGTACTAGAATTATAAACAATGAGAAATTTGCTTTTTTTGTATTAAAACCCCACAAGGTCTAAGTAAAAAGTAAAAGGTAGAAAGTAAAAAACCCACAAAACCAAGTGGCGTGGTCAAGATTCAACAGCTCAAATGATTGGCACCCAACAGCCAAGTATCAAATATCAACTATTGATTGTTGACCCAGTTATGTAATCTGTCAGCACTATTTCCATCTTAGCATATTAAGCCTGCTTATTGTACTTCCACAAATCCCATAATCTATAATACATATATATATTTATAAATAAATCTTGGCCTTCATAGCCTAGTCAATCAGTTAGAAACAGTGCAAGACTGGAGCTCTAGAGTACAAACTCTCCTCTGTAAAAAGCAAAAAACCATATCTCCGGAAGTAGATACTCACTACCTGGAAAAGTAACTGGAATTTTTGCAGGCCAATGTCCATACATCATATTCACCACAAAGTAAGTAAAGCAATTTCAATGTTATATCATATTTTATGTTGGCTATAATTTGAATATATGCTTTCAGTCCAAAGCACCACAAAAGTAGCCATCAATGGACAAGTTCAGCACATGAGATCTAGAATCATTACCCAGCATGAAGAGACCACACATTTCCTCTTGAACTTCATTTAGTGTGTATTTATATTTTTGACTTCCCTCATCCCAAACAAGCCCTATATCAAGACAACAGAAAAGGCAGAGACTAGATGCATTGGGTGTGTTCCTTGTGCCTGAGAAATGGAATCTTTAATTCCCAGCAAAGCCTTGTATATCTTTCAAGGTTGATTATCCCTGAGGCACTGAGACTAAACTCTCATCTGAACTACAGTTCCTGATCATGGAGATTGGCATGAGTAGGCAGTGTCAAAGAGCTGAAAGACCTAATAGTGATGAATGAGTCCAAATTTTATGAAAAAAGAGCCACCACCCATTTAATGTCTTCCAGTGTTGCTAGTCCATTGTGGCAGTCTTCAGCCAATATTGTTGTGAACTTGAGAGGCTCTGTCACATCCAATTTGGTTGACAGTGGCCAGGGTTGGGTATGAGTCATTTGGGCAAGTACACCATAGCAGTAGGCAACTCAAACTTCTCCAAGTTCAAGCATTGCCTGATTGAACTTGACAGCAAAGAACATCTGGCAATCAGTTTCTTGGACCTCCAGAGCCTCATTGTAAAGTCAGAAGTAAATTTGTCCACCAACTCATGCTCATTTCATTTATAGACAAAGTCCCCTTCATCTCCTTGGTCCATCTTAATAGCCCAATTCTTTTCAAGGAAGGCTAAGTTTTCTTTGACGCTCCTTACAATGAAAGGATATTCCACATAGCCTCCAGCCTCATGGATCGCTGGAGCTATAGCCTGCAGAAATTGGTATTTGGAGTGCATAAAGTTGTCTACATCTGGGTGAGGCCAAAACTTTATACCAAACATGGTTAGCTCATGAATTATGTTCAAGTCTTTGGCAGTGTATCTAGTTTCGATTCCATGATGAGAATATGCTGCATCAAGAACCAGCACCCATTGCTGTGAGGAATATGCATAACTCTTGATAAGTCTTGGCTGAAGTAATACATAATAAATAGACTAATATGGTTTTAGCCTATAAAATTTCAAAAGTTAAAGTCCCATTTTTGGTGTATTTTAGGGTTTTTGAAGCCATTTGTTAGTGGATTCATTTAGTTTTTGCACAGGAGGTTAGGGTTAGGGTTAGGAAGGGCAATCAGTGTTGGGCCTGATTAGGGCCCAGTTAAGGTTAGGGTTAGGGTTAGAGATTGGTTAGGGGTCAGGTTAGGGCTTGAGGGCTGATTATATCAAAAAAAAAACAAGATAAATTCAAAATAAATCAAAAAATATTGGCTTATTGGTCTATTATGCATTACTTCAGCTCAAGACTTATTGGTCTGTTATATGAATTTCTCACAGCTACAGCTGGAACCAGACTGCTAGAGCGGATTGTTTTCCAGTGTAAGTTCTTCTCCATCTTTTGATGCATGTCATGAAACTCAGGATCCATTAAAAATTCAATATGAACACCACAACATGAGAGAAGAAAAGAGACAATAGCCTAGGTGATACAACTTTAGATAAATTGGAAAGAAAGCATGAAAAAAAAGAATATGAATCTATTCCCACAAGTATAAATCTGTGCTGTGTGCACCAGTCTTGGTATTAAAATAAAACATTTTATGCATCTTAGGAGTGGCCATATAAAGTTTGAAAAAATCTACTATTGCAGGTTCACAAAAATCTACAACAATGCATGTTCAGTAAAAGTTTTGTTTTTTCTCTTCTTGGGTGTCCTGGAGGAATTTCAGTGCTTTCTTTGAAGTAAGGTCTACCTGGAGGATAAAGGTGATTTGGGATGGGAAGTTCTTCCTTGGGCACTGTATGGACTTGAAGTATGTGTGCATTTTAAACATATCTGGGGCAACAGAATCTTTGTCTGGAGTAGATGCAATATCCCCAGTATCTGCCAAGCCTGAGGCAGCAGGACCCCTTGCTACCATACCTGCCCTTTCATCAGACACAGAAGCAGCTGTAGCTGCATCAGGACCAGGAGCTTGACCTGCAATAAAGGGAGTAGCCCCAGCTGCAGAGGAATTGTAAAGAACAGTGGGTGTCGTGGCCATGATTTTACTAGGTAAAGCTGAGGTACCAGCCAGTGCAGCTGCTAAGTTGAATGGATGAACATTGGTAATTAAACTGTATAGGAATATCAGGATACTGTCATAGACCATTCTGAGAACTGATTCTTCCATTAGTCAAGACAGATTTGTGCAAGGCAGGACAATTCTTGTCCTTTGCTGTATTCCACAGATTCATCCAAGGACCTGTCAGATTACTGGTTCCCCCATTGAGCTTTTTCATCTATTTAATAAGCTTTTGTTATTGGCATTTTCTCTATTGCCATATATCTTGGTATAAAGAATGATTGTCCTGATGGCAGTGTAGATGGTAGGATTAATCCATTTATGAAGAGATGGTGGGCAGCCCACAACACATTGGTGAGATCTCTATAATTAGATTTAACATTGCCCCCTCTGGCCCAGAGATACACCTTTTGGAGTAAAGGAGGAATGTTTGGATTCTGGAATGTGCTTTGCATTTGAATGGGGGCAAGAATGGGGACAGGCGTGTCATACACTCTGGTGGATCTGATAAATCAAGTCTAAAATTAGTTTAGAAAAACAGTAAGTAAACAATAATAATATATTTTGCTACAGATTTCTACCAAAAATGAGCAAAGATTTCATTCAAAAAATAAATAGAAAAATATATTCTTTTTTATATATAATCCTGGCCACAAAACCCTGTGTAATCTAATCAATATTCTGATGGGAAAAAAGAGTCAATTTTACTTGGCAAATTGCCACAATTTCCTCTGTAAAAGAATTTGAGATAAAACAAGTTTAGCACTGGTAAATTGTGTTCTATTGCACCCATGAAAGGTCTTGTGATGTCTGGTCTTTCCCAATCAAAATCTTTTAACTATTTCACCATCAAACACATGGTACCCAGTTACTGCCTGTTACTGCCTAGGGACTGCCCAGTTGGGCTTAGCCGCTCAAATGCTGAATAAACAACAGGCACCTGGTGCTTCTGCCTCATATCTTTTCTGACCTCTCAGAATGCTTTCAGCCTTTCTTCTGTAACAATAGCATGTATGGTTTCATCAATACTTCATCCCATGAATCAGTATAAGTATGGTATGGAGGTAGAATTTGTGTGGATATTACTTCAAGCATAAATCTTGTCTCATTAAATTACAATATATCATCAACTCTCTGAGAAAGTTGTATCTATAGTGCAATATTGGTTTTACCAGAGCAGCAATGTACCACCAACAAGCACTTTGAGAGTGGGTAGTTCAGGACCCAGAAAAAGCAGGACTCCAGTCCTTAACTTAAGCTTGCTGCTGCTACATGTCCTCTCCTAGCAGAAAGATGTGGATAGTTTTTGGAAGAAGATCAATAGTTCAGGCAACATTATTGATAAATTGATGACCACTGAGACTAAGCTTAGCAGATCATGCAGTTGGAAAATGCTTACAAAGCAGTGGGTCTGCTTTGCTTTATAATTCTCCAGCGGCTAATTTGGCATAGAACCTGTCAGAAAAGCATCTCTTGATTCCAAGTAGTCCTACTGTAGTGTCAGACTTCCCAAGCTTCAACAGCAATCTGGGTTCTGGGCCTAGCTCTAGAACTTGCAAGAACTTCTAGTCTATTTTTCCAGAAACTTTGACAAAGTAAGTCTCTGGGCTTACTCCTGAAGCAGACCACAATCATGGGGTGCTGTGAATAATTCAGGGCCATGTTATTAATATTAACATGGAAATTAAAATTGAGACCCTTGAGGGGTTTTTTAAATATAGTTAATTAAAATGTGAATTAGCAAGTGAAAATTGAATTTTTAATATGCTATTAACATCCAATGTGAATAACTATGACTGACACATCCTAATTGACAACCTTGTCATCTTGTGTGCCCATAGTAGCATCCTAGGAGTCCGCCTGTACATCCACCGTAGCCCCTGCAAAGACTGGAGATGGGTCTGACATGAGGTGTGTGGAGTCTTCCATCTAGATATTCCTTCAAGCAAATGTCTCAAATTTGAGCTCCAACTTTATTGCCATTTTCTTCAAGGAGGCTGCTGTCCTTGTGGAATCGAAAGGTAACAAATGGATATGTGGGTATCTCACAATATGTCACCTGGCTGTAGCTTGGGGAGATTTGTTGGCAGAGGGACAGACTTGGAGGTAGATCCAGCAAACATTCGAAGATACAAAAGTTTGGTTTAGATATTAGTTTCAGGGAGCTCCATGCTACTGCACAGTATGTTATCCACCCAAAAAAGAAATACCGATACAGAGAGAACAAGAGCCTGTAGGAAAAAACAGACAATTTTCCCATGCTCATGTATGTCACCTGCACCCAACCCTAGCCTTACCTTGCATCCTAACCCTAACCCTGACTAATATTTTAACAGTGGGGGCAAGCCCCCACACCCCCATTATTATCCTCAACCCCTAAACCCTAACCACCCTAACCCTAACCTACTGTATGTTCACTGTTTGTTTGGCACTGTTTTGATCAGGTCTCTATGTTAGGGTAAGCACTTTGTGCTTACCCTAACAAGACCTGACCAAAACAGTGCTTACTACTATATTTGGTCATAACCCTAATTTTAGTTTAGGGTTAAGTGGAGGCACCACTGGAAAGAGGGAAAAAAATAAGGGGGTGTAGCTGTTTTTGTTTTTTCCCACAGCCCCTAGTTCCCAAGATATTGCCCAATCTTATTAAACTATGGTTAGGGTTTATTAGGCAGTTATAGGCCATACGAGAACTTATTGGGCTGTATTATAATTAATACAGCTAGCTCCTCAGGTGAATCCATATTGGCATTCATGTCTGGGACATTGATGGTTTACAAACTGTTACGACAAAGCATGTGGTGCAGGTGTCACAAGCATCATTGCGGGCGGATTCACAGGAGGATACATAAACAGAGATAGTGACCTCTTGGGGATACAGATTATACTCTGGGAATATTTGTCTCCATTCTTCAGTTTGTTTAGCCCAGAGTATATATCTGAGATGGTCATGAACTGCTTGGCCAATGGTTTTGAAATTGTTAGCCACTGATGGGTGTTTGTTGTGGACCAAGCAGAAGTGTGCGCAGTGGCATCTGAAGATCAGTTCAATGAGGGTATGATCATTGTTGATGTCCTCATAGAACTTTTCTAGGAAGGAAGCATTGATTATAGCAGTGGAACACTTTAGGGTGATTGTCTGACCCTCACTGAGGTCATTGGTGTAGTGCACTTCTCAACCAATGAAAGTGAAACTAAGATATTTTGACTTTTTTGCCTTGTTGTTGGTGAGCTTTTGCACATTTACAACTAAGAGCATTGTCAGAACGTGATTTATGCAAAACACAGATTACGATGAACCAGGCTTGTTGTTGGTGAAAGGTTCAGGTTCTCCCACATTGCAAATATATTTCTCCAATCCGCCGCTGAGAGCATCCGGAGTTTGTAGATTGTGATACCAGTCTTGAGTGCTTTCTTCTGCATCCAAGCAGCCGTCCTCCCTCGTACACCCAGACCTTTCTTCTGCCACAGGTTCCACTGATGCACCACTGGCTGCATTTTGCACGGGACTGCCAGAAGGAAGTGCTCAATTTGCATTGCTGCTTATTAGCCTCCATTTAATACTAGCCAGTTGGTGATAGATGTAAGCAGCAGTGTTGAGAGACAAAGTGTTCTCCTGGCTCAATCTTCAGATATTGACAGGAAAGAACAGGATTAAGAACAGCTCACCAGTGTAGAGATGTGCGCAAAGGATAGCTCCGATTTGTTGGATGTCATAGATGCTGATGAGAGTTGTGTTCTACAGGACAGAGCGGGAGGATCTCTCAATCGACACCGAGAATTATGACTATTGACTTTCATAAATTTTGTGGGCATTGAGAAAAGATTCTCATTCTGGATAGGAACCTTGAACCTTGTAAGAAAGGTAATATTGACAAGAACAGCCTTGACACACCATCAAAGTCTTTGAAACTCAATGATCACAAGAAGAGTAACTCGAACAGGGAAGGATCATCTTCAAGGATACGTTCACTCTATGCTTGACCTCTAGTCCTACACTGATTGTTCCTTGCTCCATATTGTTTCTATCTGAAGAACTACAAGGTGACAAATGTTTCAAGGGAGAAGACAAAGGTGTCAGAGGAGAAGATGGACAAGTAATGGTAGCAAAAGACATATTCAAATGAAAGTTGGCAAGATAAAAGAAGAGTCTAGCAGAATAGGGTTGACAAACGTTAGCACTCTTGAATGACAGAATGAAATAGAAAAGTTGAAGCCAATTGACTGTAATCAAAGATCATATGGAATAGCGGTCACTGTATACACTAGCCAGGGTCTGAATCAGAAAAAACTATCAAGTAAAAACATCCCAAGATCATAGTATCGATCAGGAGGCAGTAGTTAGTGAATTGGCATTTTGGGAGCAAGAAATTGTGTCCAATTGGAAAGAAGACCTCTATGTGATCACCAAAGTCAAAATGAGGTATAAGCAGAAATATTTGACTGGGCAAGATGGGAATACGCGGTTATCCGTGATTCAAATGAAATATTTGCGTATTCAAAGGAAAACAGTGAACATAAGAGACTTATGAAGAGAAGATATTGCAAAGAAAACAAGATATCAATAGAGAAACATATCTGGGCCTAATCGGTGCCTACTCATCAGACTCTTGAAGATGGTAGAAGAGAACAAACAAGTCAGCTTCAAATATCTTCTGTTTCACATCATTCCATAGCATGTTACAGGCAGGAAAAGTCGATCAATGCAAAAAGCCAATATGGTTTTCAGGATGAAATCCATCATGTGACAGGCTAGCAAAGTTGATTGATCTAAAAGTAGACATGGCATTTGCAAAGAATTTGTCCAGGGCAATACACAACTCATAGCGTCAACATGCACAGTCAGAGCCTATTAAATAAATGTCAGTCCAGACAAGAATTGGTATGTTTAGCTTTGACTTTCCTTTTTCAGACATAATGTTGCAACCCTGATTGAAAGATTGTGGAATTTTTTTTTTTTTTTTCCATTGTAGCAGGGATTGTTGAGAGTATTTTTTCTGGGTTAGAGAAGCAAGTCTCGGGCAGCATAAGTGTAGGATACGATTATTGAGATCTTTTTTGTGTGCTACAATCTTCTCAGATATTGTGATACTGAGCTATTCCACCACACTCTACCAAACCAGGAAGGCTTGTATTTCATTGTCACTCTAACCCATAAACTGTAAGGTATTAGCTGGCATTATCTTCGACCTGGGGTCCCTCCTCTCCTTCAGATGCATTATACAATAATTAGATTTGTTTCAAGTATTTTACACAAATACTTACCAATGCTTTGCCCTCATCCAGTTATGGAGTGACTCCAGCCAAAATCTATATTAATCCTGTGGTCCAGCTGAAATCGGCAAGATAGGTCCAGGGGGTCAAGGAGTCAACCAGAAAACACCATCAGGAGGGGGAGAGGATATCACCCAAAAATCCATGAAGGGTCCACCAGAAAGGGTGCAAAGAACTTGAGCTGCAAAGCCGCACAAGTCCCAAACAACAACCAGAAGAATCCATTTGTCGTTTTTATCAGACAAGTCCAGCAAAATCCAGCCATAGTGAAAGAAGCCAAGCCTGGGTTGTAGTAGCAAACAAGAAATAGTGACAAACATGTTTGGGCGCTTATCAATAAATACTAACCATTACAGCACCTAGCGAGCCGCTTAACACTTGCTTTCCTGAATCCAAACCATTAACTTGTCTTTCTCGTCCTTCCACCTCTCAATCAGTTTCTCAAATTATCTTGGTAAATACCCATCATCTGCTGAATATACCTACTGACCTGTTTCTCAGATTCAATATGTCCAAAGATGATTGCAAAGCAGCAAGAAAACATTACACCTGGCTGGCAAATGACCTCGCAATTTGTGCTCAGGATCTCGCAATATTTTGCACCGAGACGTTCAATATTGATTAGAAGGATCCCAAGCCTCAACACTCATCCTCTGTGTCTTTAGATAATGTTGACAAAGCATTGGCTGGTACATTGGAAGAAGTTAGTGAGGTGAGTGATAATCCTATAGCTTTGCAAACTGAGGCTTATACCATATAGGCTATCTACCTGTTATGATTGCAATGGAAAAGAAGACAAACCACAGGAGGCAATGATCAATATCCAAACAAATATGGCAGTGATGACATGCTTTGACCTCCTCCTTTGAACCAGCTATAACTACAGTAGCATCAGCAACAACAACAACAGCAGCAGCAACAACCTGATAATTTAGTACCAATGTAATTATATCCCTACTACATCATTTTTTTTGGAAGGTCTACATCTACATATTCAAGATAGTACTAAATACAATTTTAAGGAGAATTATTGCAATTTTCATATATAATGGGTCCTCAGAAAATATATTTTTGGAAGTTTCAGCTCATACACTCTTGCAACATTAGTCACAAGTGATCATAACATGTGAATTTCTTTGAATTTCTTTTAAATCTTAGCTTTGGCACATTCACACTTATTATCTTTATTTCTTTGTGTTGAAGATGTTCCAGGGCTCTGAGGGTTTTCAGGAACCAGAAAATAATTATGGGAATGATAGTACAAATGAGGACTTTGACAGAGATGAAGAAATTGAGTGTAAGTCTTTTTTGTTCTATATATATGATCTACACTCAGAATGTGATAGTTTTGTCTACCTACAACAAGGGAAAAAATGTCCAGTATGCAATAACTCTTCTTGCAATCTTACCTCCAAAGAATGGCAAGAAGCATTGCAAATGCTGCCAAGCCAAAGTTAACAGGAAAAGCTTTTCATGCATCTGAGAACAGCAATCTTGAGGTGTTCTTGGACTGTGTCTGCCTTAACGTCAAAGGGTTGGGAAACTCTACAACTGAATGGATATACAAAATTGTTGCAGATGATCTGCAGACATCTTTGTTCAAGATCTCATGGTCTATGCGCAGCAAAACAGGTGACCTTATTGAGACAGTGTATGGATATGAGGACATGATTGAGCAGCTGAAAGGAATGAAAAGTGATGTAAAACTGCTTTTAGAAGAACTTGTTATGTATGCAATCTTTTTCATACCTATTCATCTGGAGACTAACTCTGGCTCAGCCTCCTCCAGTGCCTGATGCTCAACCTTTGGACAAGAATGCTGATGATGAAGGACAGAAAAAGAAGAAATCAAAGGTGATATTTCTATATCAGTCATTGTGAATCCAGCCTCTGAACATAGCATCAGATACACAACTCTTCAGATGAGGAAAAGCAGATAGACAACTTCATTGAAAAGCTCACAACTCAATATGTCTGTCGCAATGCAAAGTGCTGCTCACCATGCTGCCTGATAAATCCCACTGGAAAGCACATTTTCCTTACTCCTCAGCATATGCATATCTGGGCAGCAGCTCTGGTATATATAGAGGCAAACCCAGAACAGAACAAAAATACAAAGTTGATGTATTATCTTGGGAATACTGTCAATTTAGTTGATTTTTTTTTGCACTGGGGTTATATACATCCAATAAAAACATCAGAATTTTTGCAGAATTTTCTGAGTACATCTTGCCTTTGAAATGGAGTGATCTTGTTGAAAACCAGCAAAATGCTAAAAATCCTGATCCGGAACATCACGTGGATTACCTGCTACCACTCTCAGAAACCCCCTAAAACCCTCTGAAATGTGACAGAACTTTGTGTCTACACTCTATTATGCCTGTGGTTGTTCATATGGAACCAAGGCACAGCGGAAGAAACAGGCCAATGGCACACAAGAAGATTGTCAGCGACTAGTTCCTCACAACACAAGGTACCAGGCGCCATGACTTCAGACTTAGGCAAAGACAAGAACAATGAGGAAAAGAGAAGAAAATGATATTGAGAACTAGGAGGTATTGACGAGATTGAAGCTAAGGACTATGCTACAGCTACAACTACTATATATACTAGTGTACAAGCCCTAGACCCAGAACCCTATGCCCTGTACATACTGTAACAATGCATGAAACTATAAAGTACAACAGTATTGATGTCTGTAAGTAATAAGTGATCGTACATGTGTATCCAGTACCGGATGCAGTATCCTAACATGAGGTGTGATCAAAGTGATCAAAGGATGATTGGATGATCAAGACCTATGATCAAGGATCAAACAATCATACAAGATTGTACATGTGTCCAATGAACTATAAAGAATGAAATATAAGTAAACAACACAGCCATGCACCTAAACAAGCGCGCGCTTAAGTAAGCGCCGAGATAAACGAAGACAAATAGAAGAAACAGATAAGTAATAGTCCATGTGGCATGAGATAAGATAAAGTGTTCGTAACAAAGATATGTTAAAAGCTGCAGTTAATGATCATCTTCAGGGTGGTACACTCCAAACGGAAGCCCAGCGTCAGGCTGTAGAATTGTTTGATGGTGATGTTCCAATCATTGTGGATGAAGATAAGCAGGACAGCAATGCAGGTAATGACTCATTGGAGGAGGATGAGGGAAGGTTCCATGGAATCAGCTCTAAGCGTTGTTCCTTGAGCTTTGCCCATTATACATGGTCCCGTAAGAATCCTAAGACATTGGAAACATGATTTGCTGTGCTTACAAGGTGCTTGGGCTGAAAGAAACTGCAATTTTATGTGATTTTTTTTGCAATTTTGGGTGATTTAAATTTTTTTGTTGTCACAAATTGAATTGTCCAGGTATATATTGTATCATATTAATAATGTACATGATTCAGAGATCCTGTCAAAAAAAACCAGATCCATAAAGCTGCTTTACAGCTCGCAAAATGAGGATGTTCCGGTTCTGAGTATATTCTGGTTCCAGGTTTGCCTCTGTATATACTGCTTTTATTTGTCATCCAATTGACCAATTTCTCTCCTGTAGGCATCTCATGTTGCTGGCATTGATCTCAGTACCCCACCACCTGGAAACAAATTTGGCACCAATAATAATCCTGCAATTGATGATGTACATGTATCCCTTGCTCAACAACAACAGCAGCCAAATATTACAGTCAACCTCGGGGAACCACATGACCTCTTTCCTCAATTGCAAACCACAAATAACCCTCTGCCACCTACACTACCATTGCCGCAGAAACTCTCTTTGTGAGAATTCTGTGACCAATATGATTTATCAGATGGTATCCATGAAAAGATATCCACCCAGGATATCGCTGGTCCTCATACACCACGCTTCTTCATAGATATTGAACTTATGGATACCATTCATTTGACTCCAGGATAGTGTGGAAGTGTCCATGATGCTGCAGAACATTAGGTACAGGATTTAGGATCATTTTGGGTTTTTTTGCTATGCTACACTACATCTGCTACTCCACTTACTCTTACTACTCCATTACTCTTGCTTGATACTAAATTACACTCACTTGCTTAATACTCATCACACTCACTCAATACTATGTCACTCTCACTTGTACGTGCACTAATAACAAATATGTACATATAGTTATTCCAATTTGACAAGGCATTACATATGATTTTTGTCTACCTACAGGTAGCCACAATGGTGCCAAAAACCCCAGGTCATTGCAGGCATGATTATGTGACAGGCATTGTATAGCTCATAAAAGATCTGATGAGCATCAAAAAAGCCTAGGCCTTGGTGCTTGAGGTGAGCTTTGATGGCAGAGAATGCAAGTTCAATGGGCTGACAGACAGGGGAGTACGGTGACAGGTATTTAATACAGCAACTGTCAAGAACCATTCACAGAACAGTTTGCTTTTGTCTCGATATGGGTGACCACTTATCAGGGATGATAATGCGAGTATTGATGAGGGGAATAATATAGGATATTGGGGATATAATCACTGAATTAACAATGATAAGCAATGGTATGAGTTGTAATATGGGTCATAAAATGGGCATTAATCCATATGTCTGCCAGGATTGAGCTTTGGATAGACACAGTTTGTGATCCGGGATGGTGCGTTGGGTACACAGGTTGTGATCTGGGATGTTACTTCAGGTACACAAGTTAAACAGATTAGAGATTGTGCATCTAGCCAGAGTGGGTCCAAATACAAAGGTAGTTAACAACAAAATATCAAGACTAGGGAATTGGAACTGTATCTAGTGTCTTTATATACTGTAATTGCATTGAGTCAAAGCAAGTCATAGTGTTCCGGATCTGGAAATAAGTCAGTATGACTCGGGATCAGGTCCAGAAATAAGTCAGTATGACTTGGGATTAGGTACCAGAAATGAGTCATATGACTTGGGAATGATTCGGAAAGACCAGGAAACAGCCGGAAACAGATAGGTAAGTAAAGTATATGTGCATATATACACAAGTAAGTAAGGGAATATGTAAAAGAAGTAGAAAAGTGAATATATATGTGATTGGCAAGGACACAGTTCTTGACATTACTCCCTCCTTTAAAGCCTGAGCCCATTCCAGGCTGCCCCAATTTATATTTTCTTAGTTAGACCAAAGTGTAACAATCCACTATCTAATATGAAGTAAATCCACAGGAAATCCAGGGCCCTGGATTCCAGGGACCAGCCTGGAATCCATGGACTACAATATTTTGTAGTCTATGGAATCCATGGTCTGTGGAATCCATGGACTACAAAATATTGTAGTCTATGGAGTCCATGGTCTGTGGAATCTACAGACTACAAAATGTAGTAGTCTATGGAATCCATGGTCTGTGGAATCCATGGACCACAAAATATAATTGTCTATGGAATCCATGGACTACACAATGAAGTAGCACATGGATTCCACAGACTAATAAATACAGCATAGTGGTGTATGGATTCCAAGCCCTATGAACTATAGTAGTTCATGGAATCCATGTGCTACTATAATTTGTAGTGCGGGAGTTCAATTCAATCTGACGATAAAAATTGCTACTGGTTCTATGGGTCATTTACTACATCTTAAAAGATTCAATGCACCCAAGGATTCCACTCATTTCAGACAGTTGCAAAGCTTCTAATCACCCAGAATGAATGTATTTAGGAGCAAGACTAGGTGATACCATTTAATCTGATGATAGAAATCACTACTGATACCAGTATGGCGGCGGTACTTAGATAGTCATTTCCTACACCCCAGAATATTCCATACTTATGAAATATTTCCAGTCATGTCAGACAGTTGAAAGGACTCTGTTCACTCAACATACACATATTTTGGAGTAAAAATAAAGAGTACCATTCAATCTGACAATGAAAATCACTACTGATTCCAGTACAGTGGTGGTACTGACATGGGTCATTTACTACATCCCAAAATATTCAATGCATCTGACAAATTTCCTGTCATTTCAGAGAGTTGAAACACCTCTACTCACTCAAGATGAATGTATTTGGGAGAAGGAGTAAGTGATACCATTCAATCTGATGGTAGAAATTACTACTGATTCTAGTATGGTGGTACTTACATGGGACCTTTCCTACACCTGAGAATATTCAATGCTTGTGAGATACTTCCAGTCATTCTAGATGGCTGAAAGGACTCTGCTCACTTGAGATGAACATATTTTGAGTAAAATTAATGGTACCATTCAATCTGATGATGAAAATCACTACTGATTCCGGTACAGTGGTGGTACTTCAATTAGTCATTTAATACACCCTAAAATACTCATTGCATTTAAAAAATTTAGAATAAGTACCTGGAGGCGCATATATACAATGGAACCAGTGAAGAAACCCTAGATTGGGTTTTTCTCATGTGCTTGGTTTCCTGAGTGGGATGGAGCAATAATATTCAGAAAGGGACAGAGAGCTCATTCATACACTACTACATGGATTCCAGACAGTACAATATTCCGTAGTTGCTGGATTCCATAGACTAAAATATTTTGTAGTCCATGGATTCCATAGACTATAACATTTAGTAGTTCATGGATTCCAAGACTATGATAATTTCTAGTCCATGGATTCCACACACTACTACATGGATTCCATAGACTACAACATTTTGTAGTCCATGGATTCCATAGACTATATTATTTTTTAGTCCAAGGATTCCATAGACCACTATATTTTGTAGTCCATGGATTCCATAGACCATGGATTCCATAGACAACTACATTGTTTAGTCCGTGGATTCCACAGTCTATGGATTCCATATAGTGTGACACTTGTCACACCATGGATTCCAGGCTGGTCCCTGGAATCCAGGGCCCTGGATTTCCTGTGGATTTACTTCATATTAGATAGTGGATTGTTACACTTTGGTCTAACTCAGAAGATATAAATTGGGGCAGCCTGAAGTGCTGAGCCCCTAAAGGCTAATTCTTCCAGGCATCACTTTCCTAGATCCTCTCTTCATCATTCCCCATATTGTCCATCCAGTCCAAATATTCATCATATCCAGTATTTATTGCCTCTTGATATCCTTCATTATCATATCCAGATCCATCTTCATTATTCCCAGCTCTTTCATCACACTATAAAAATCAGATCCAACATTCTCAATACATTCATCATTGTGTTCAGTAGCATCTCCAATGAGATTTTGTTCAAAAGCAGCACAATATTCAGAATATGAGTCTTCTAACTCTTGGGAATGGATTTGACCAACTCCAGAATAGTAAGGTGACTCCCTCTCATGAGATATGAGCTATATCTGGGATTCAGAATAATCATTAATACCAAACTCATCAATGGAGCAATGTTCCGAAGGTGTAAAGTCCGGGCCATGTGGTAATTGTATGGCAGGCATTCCGGCTGGATTTTGGGCTTGCCAGGATAGCCAGTTTTGTTCCTGTTCTTTCCATTGCTGCCACGTCTTGCATTTCTCTTCATCCTCAACATCTATCTCTTCCCCATCCCTCATTCTCAATATCTCAGAGCCTTCGGAAACCATTCCTGGATAATTTCTGTGCAGGATGGCCAGAGATTCTGTGGTTTTTGCAGTGAGGGAAGGCAAATAGTGTTGGCTTTCCTCTCCAGAGTTTGTGTCCCTATCTGCAACAAATCTTCTCCTACTTCCTTGGCTCTTGGACCCCAAATTGTGTGTTTCTTCAAATGGCCTTGAATTATCAGGATCTGTATCTTTGTAATTTGCATCTGGGCCATTCCTTTCTCTACTCCAGCATTCCTTTTGAGGAATTGTATAATATGGGGTGAAGTTTCTTGGGCTTGGGTGATATTGAGCATTGGAAATGTTGAACAATGGGCAAAAATGTGAGTTTCCGGTAGTAGTTATTGTGGAACAAGGTCCTGATGTGTTGTCAGGAACTTCTAACAGAGTTGTAACACATCCAAAACTGTGTATGGCTCAAGAGTCAAAGGATGGATTTTGCCGCTCCCTCCAATATGGCATTGAAAAATCAGTGGTAGGAGGCTCCCTATTGGGTATGCTCACCCCACTTTTTGGCTCTGTGTCCATATTGAACTGACCATTAGCATTGATCCTCCTTTTTGCAGCATGCGTCATTGTCTGGGAGCTTGGTGGTGGAGCAACTAAGGCTGATACTTGTCCATTTTGCACCCATTCTGCCATATGTTCATGCATCGTTGCTTTGACCTTTGCTACTGGTTATTTATGTGAAGTAGTTACGTTCGGTATGTGCCTCTGATTTTTCCTCACTATCTTCCTTCAATTTCTTCTAGACAGTGGTTCATCACTGCTACCTGCTCCGCCTTGGATGCGCAAGACCAAATTGGCATCTCGCTGATGCATTATAGAAGGACACTGTTTCTCCAAAGGTGCATCAATGTATTCTTCACAACTACCCTTTGCTGAGCTGTTTCTGCAGCTCCTATTCCCATTGCTCTCAATTACAACCCCTGCATGGTTTACTGAAGTAATGTTCTGCTGGAGGCTCAACATTGGGTGGTGACTGGGTATCTCTAAAGGTGCATGTATATCCATTTGAGCTTTTTCAGTGTCTAATCTTCCAGCCTCATTTCTTCTCTTTAGTATCTCATTTCTGTGTTTTTTGTCTCTGTGGAAAGCTTGACAAGCCTTTCTGTTCAAGAATGGCTGGTTGCAGAATGTTCTGGTATGTGTCGGTAAGTTCTGAAATTCATTAATTGTCTCTGGTCCATTCACAATATTGGGTTCGACAGCGGTGATTTGTAATTCCTTGTGCGCTACACCCTTTGAAACTTCCATCTCCAATGACATATCAACTGTATCCGCTGTTGTTCTATTGGTAGGGATATTTTCATCCAACATGCCTGTGCTTGGTAATTCTGGGATTACTTTAGCAGCTGTTGACACTTGGCATGGTTTCGGAATGGACTGGACTAAATGCACTGGTCTCGGCATCCACAGTCCAATGTCAATGAATACTTCCATTTGGTGCCAGACATATATGATTGTACTCCAGAATGGGGCCTTGTCTAGTAGGGATGAAAAGATAGGTGCATAGTCAAAATTCTCTTCATAAAGAGAGAATATGATATCCATGACCTGTCAGTAAGATAAATCTTTGATGATGAAACCAATATTCTATGCTAACTCAACACATAGATCCTCTACTTCCATGAACTTGTTATCAAAAGTTTTGGGTGACATGGTAGGTGGGGTTTAGAGGGTATCAGGTTGACGTAGATGTAGTAAAAGTAGTTTACATTATGCCTATACAAGTGACAATGCAAATACCACTTGATTGGGATAGGAATTGGTGAATTTGTGCTTCAACAAGCTACAAAACACAAGAGATGTAAAGAGCAAAGGGGTATATGGGGTATAGGCCAAGCACACACTCGCATTACCAATGCTGATAGCGGTGTTAGTCTTGATATTATGTCAAGAACTGTTCACAGAACAGTTTGCCTTTGTCTTGATATGGGTAACCACTTATCAGGGATGATAATGCGAGTATTGATGTGGACAATAATATAGGATATTGGGGATATAATCACTGAATTAACAATGATAAGCAATGGTATGAGTCATAATATGAGTCATAAAATGGGCATTAATCCATGTGTCTGCTGGGATTGAGCTTCGGATAGACACAGTTTGTGATCCGGGATGGTGCGTTGGGTACACAGGTTGTGATCTGGGATGTTACTTCAGGTACACAAGTTAAACAGACTAGAGATTGTACATCTAGCCAGAGTAGGTCCAAATACAAAGGTAGTTAACAACAAAATATCAAGACTCATCAGGAAAAATGGTCTGGGCCCAGGATGACCCCAGGTCACTTAGGCAGCCTAGGCCACCTAGGAATAATGCAAAAACTTTGGACACCTCAGGCATCCTAGGCCTCCTAGGCCTCCTAAGCCTCCTAAGCCTCCTAGGAATTCTGAGGGTATCCTCAGGTTGCCTCAGGTTGCCCCAGGATGCCTCAGGACAGCTCAGGACAGCTCAGGATGGCCTCCAGAATGCCTAGGAGGCTTAGGAGGCTTAGGAAGCCTAGGATACCTGAGGTTTCCAAAGTTTTTGCATTATTCCTAGGTGGCCTAGGCTGCCTAAGTGACCTGGGGTCATCCTGGGCCCAGACCATTTTTCCTGATGTACACTATTAGGTGCCAGATAAACATCCATAGCAGAAAGCTAAACCAACATGTTAGACAAATGCTCGTATGGTGAAAAAAAGGCATAAAAAATGCACCAAATCCTGTCAAAGAAGGTTGACAAACAAATCATGGTTGAAAGAGTTCTCAACAACTGTAGAGACTATGATACCACTGTCCAATGCCATTGCTGCAAGCATTGACAGTCTTCTCTTTTTAACAAATGGCACCTGAACCTTCATTCTCTATCCCTTTGGTGACCTTCCCCAAAGCCATGTATAGGTCCTGTTATCCTTGGAGACCTTATCAACAGAGACTAAATAGTGAGGTGCTCTTTTCTGGGGATTGTGCTCCCAGGCCATTTTCTAGATATGCTTTATATTGAGCCCAGCCCTCTCAAAGGTTTGATGGATTGTAGCAAGACCCAGAGACAAGTGGCAATATTTTTTCCTAAACAATGACCAAGACACCAACTAGCTGTTAAGACTGTGCTACTGGAGGGAAGCTGGACCTGGGGGGTCAAGCTGGGTCGGACCAAAGTGTAAACCAAGGCAACTGGAGATATGAAATGGAAGTGGACTGCAGACTGTCTATTAGGATGGGCCCTCACTATGACAAGTAGTCCTGAAGGGAATGCAAGCAATGATACTGAAGGTTGTTGGTGAGTCAAAGATCAAGGCCGGAAGGCATTGAGTCAAGTATAGGGATAATCCAAGTTAATGTTTAAATTAAAGACTACTGTACAAGATAGGTTGGCTTATATATGGTAGTCCTTATTGTCCTTATTGTTAAATAAAAGATAATAACTCCCCATACTGTATAAGCTGTCTGGGAAGGAGAATAATAAATAATTGTCTTTTGGTTAGAGTAAATATTAAACATGAAGGTAGGTAAAAAACAATAAGAAATGGACTGAGGCAACTGAGGCAACTGGCCCAGTTGGCTCAGTCACTAGAAGAAAGTAAAGATATAAGTCCAGAGGAATCTCAGTCGGCTCAGTAAGTGTATCAGCGAATGATTGGCATAGTTGTAACAGTATTCCCCTCTTAGCCAGAGCCCTTGACAGCTAAAATAGTGTTCAAAATCTGTCTTTGAAAGTAGTCAGGATTCTTTTGATTGAACAATAATTGGAATAAATGTTGTTACACTGTGGGGATGGACTCTTTTTACAAGATAGAAAATTCTGAGAGAAAGCTGAGTTGCTGTGCAAGATTCTGATAAGAGATATGTTAGTAATAAATTAGAAATTTAGAAAAACTGACCAACAAATTACCACATAATTCAACACCCCAATATTCATAGCTTTGCTGGAATGATTGCACAGGCCAAATATTGGAAAAGCCTTATCAGATTTTTCAAGATAGGGAGGTTCAGTTAAAATCAGAAACAAATGATTCATTCAGAACAGCTATTTCTAATCATTCTGTAGCGGAATAATTTATATTTTTTCACAAAAGTCTTCATCAGAAAAGTACAATGTTTCTCCATTTATCACCTTGTTTTTAAATACCAGAAAATTTTCTTGACCTTTATATGTGGAGAAAAGTTTCCATTTTTCCAAAATAATTCCATGTAACTCTGACCTAGAAAATATCCAAAATAGTCAGTCACAACATTTTTTGAGATTCTGGTGTCTTTTATTCGAAATTTCCAAGCATTTTACCAATTTTATATTGACCAGAAAAGGTCATGAAAATTGTGGGAACATTGGGAATATTCTAACCAAGAAAAAGCCAAGAATAATTGTACCAACATCTGGACATCTTGTGTCTTGATATCAGCAATATCACTGATATTAGACATCATGCAAACATCAATATTTGAAGAAAACATTGAGTTGTATCAGACTTCAAGACTCCTGTCACACCCATAGTCAAGATTTGTATTGACCTATTGAGCTTTCACAATGTATTTATTCCCATCTTGTATGTTGTTACTTATATATTTCTTTAAATAACTTTAGGAGACACTGATTTGGAAGGGATGCATACACAACCTGTAGATTCCAGACAATGTGATAATTTGGTGCCTTGAGTGTTTTCTTATCCCCAACTTCACTCCCTTACCACGTCAACTGCAAACTTCTTTACTGTTACACTTTTTGACAATGCTTCCTTTTGGCACTCCATATTGCTGGCTATGACTATGACTACTTACTTTCCATCTACCTAGATTGAAAGCTGGAGGAGGAGAAAGGAGAATGAGATACCCAGTCCAACACTGGAGTACCTTCGCCTTGAGCAAGCAACACTGAAGCTTGAGGAGTTTCAGAATGTACTCCAGGGGAACGCGCTAATTGGTAGTCCAGTATCAACTTTGAAGTTATCCAAATCTGATTTCTTGGTACTGCACAATACAGCTTCTTTTATACTTTGTGTTTCACTCAAATTATCAATACTTATACTACAGCCCAAGAAAAATGTATTATTTGTTTTTTGCCCTCAAGCCACCATTGTAGCCAGCAAGATTGTCTTGCATTCACTTTCTTTTACAGTCCTTGCAAATTGATCTCTCAAATTAACTCTGTTAAACTTATGTGTTACTTTAAGATCTTTGTACTTGTACTCAAACCTAGAGCTTCACTCAAGGGAGATTCAGTTCTGCATGCTTCTACACTAGGTATGCTTCTTCTTGTTCTCTTTCTCTCTTCTCTGCTCCTGGTAAGGTCCAGACACTCTGCAGATGTCTGTACTTCTTTCTTCCTCAGGTAAACACCCCTGCTCCTAGCATAACTAGGTTCCTCCAGTTCTCCCTGAGAACAACCATTTCTTCTACACCAGAAATTTTTTTGCCTGTGAAATATGGACCTTTTGATACGTCAATGGATTATATATATTTTGCATATTTTTTTTAGTGTGTTGTTATCCAAATCCAAACTCAGATATGCCTAAAAGGGGTTGATAAAAGTACAAAGGTGTTGGTGAAGATAAAGTTGGAAATTGAAGAAGATTGTGGCTTGGAGATATACCCAGAGCTTGAATGCAAAGAGTAATTTTTGTATTCTGAGAATTTTAATTTTGTTTTGAGTGGTTGGGCATCATGATAATTAACTTGAAAAATTATGCAGGTCCTGTCTCATTGTATTTCAAAACATTGTTCTAGTTCTCTTATATATCTTTATCAAAATCATGAAAAATATCTAAATAATAGGGATGTTTCGGGCTGGCAAATTTTACTGCTCCAAATTTGGCCATAATGTATGGCAAATTTTGCTTGATAGAGCTATTCTTTGCTACATCATGCTGTACAAAAGTAGCCATAAAATTTCGCAAATTTTGCTCCTGCAACTAGCAAATTTTGCCGGCCTGAAACATCCCTAATCTGGACATACTTCATCTTCCAGGATATCAACATACACTATGAACTCTAAAAACCTGCATCCCCAAAACTGTTAGTGACTAATTCCCCACAACATGAGGTACCAGGTATCACAACTTCCAACTTAGACAAAGACAAGAACAATAAGAAAAGAAAAGATGATATTGAGAACTAGGAAATATTGATAAGATTGAAGCTAAGGACTAAGCTACAGCTACAACTACTATATAGACTGAAGTACAAACTCATAGCCCTATATCCTGACCATATGGTAACAATGCATGAAACAATGAAAGACAACAAGTAAACAACAATAAGTAATAATAGATCAATCATACAAGTATGGACATGTTGACATGTGTTATGATCGGAAATGATCATACTCTGATTGACAGAACCTAATTAGTATAGCCACATGTATAAAAAGTGCATGCTTATAAATATATAATGGTAACCAAAGAAAAATAATAAGGAAATAATACCATGTGTCAAATAAGATAAGAATATTTGTAACAAAGACCTGGAAGATCTTAGATGACTTTGGTCAAATTGAGCACATTTTCTCTGACAAAACTGGTACTCTCACAAAACATCATAGAATTCTTCATCCACAGCACTATCTATGGTGAAGATGTAACTGAAGGCTGCCAATTGAGATTGTAATACCAATATGCTCAACCCCAGTAGCTCAACAATAAACCCCAAAGTCTCAAGCAGGATTATGCTTAATATTATGGAGAGGTCATTCAAGAATTGGTATTTTCAGATAGACAAGTTCACATTGGTGTAAGTTGGCACAGGATTTGATAGATATGTAAAATGCACAGAGGCGGGTGCTTTTCCAATTGCTGTTGGTGTCATGCCCTATATCACTGATTTCACTATCTTCACCACCCAAACCTGCCTGATCATATGCATAACTCACCCTACCAATCCAACAACCACCTGCTAAGCTACACAATGAGTTCCATCTACTTCCTTACATACTGACTATTCACCAACCCAGCATCCTGTACATATATAACCGGTAGCTCCCCCTGAGAGATCCCTTATCTTGATATTAACCTGTTTTACTCCTGTATTTCTTGTTTTCTCTATTTTCTTATACTCTTGTCTATTCTTCTATTATCTCAATATACGCTTGTTCTGGCTTCTGCATTTTGACTTACATGTTGACCTAACTACCAGCAAGCTTATACAACATTTGGACTTGCTGCCATCAACTACTTGATGTTGGCTCATACAACTAGACTCACAACTCACATTCAGGAGCTTTGGTATTCCCAATCCACCCGCTTCTTACTACTAGTCTCCATGCCAGATAGGAATCTGTATTGTCTGGGTGGAGCCTCCCTATGACTCATAAGGTGACTTTAGTAACTGTACAGTACAATTTGTTCAAGCAAGAGATGAATGTTAGGATCCTTTCTGCAGAGACTGTTCAGAAGACTCATAATCTTGCCACATCCAAGGGGTCCCAATTGGAAACAGCGAGTGTAGAAACAGTGATAAAATGCCTTCAACATCCTGTGATTGATTGAATACATCTATCTCCTTATTCCAAATGGAGTGTTTGTTGGAACTGTATAACAGATTTATCATTGAAAATTTTGTTGTAGAGTTCAGAGTTGGTGAGGGATTGGATGATTTGGAGATGTTGGTGGGCCTGGATAGCAGACAATGGTTAGAAACTTGATGAAGAAAGTAGAAATGTAGTACTTACATCAATTCAGTAGCATGGTCAGATATGGGGTAATGAAAAAGTTGAATTTGTGAACAAAATAAATACCTGTATAATAACAGACTGCTTGTACACTTACCAACTCCAGATGAGCATGACTAGTCTGCTCAATACTCTCCCTTGTTAAGGTCTTTCTAAAAACTTCCTATTGTATTCAATGCATGTGCAGGGTTGTTTTTGTTTAATGTTTTTAAGCTGCAAGTACTTAGTAGGCTGGATTGAGCCTGTTTAGAACCCAACAATGCAGCCTTGTTGATACAGTGAAGAGAATAAAGAGAGATCTCATTCATAATCAAACATCCTCCTAGACAGCATGAGTACCTAGGGCCCTTGAAGAATGGGTTTTGAGGAAGACAGAACAGATGCAAAGCCTAGAGTGTTTGATGGACAGGCATTGGAATGGGGTCAAGGTACTAGGAGATAATGCTGATGCCATTAGATTTGATGAATTATATTCCACTTCACTGCTAGCAGTAACAGCATCAAAACTAAAACAAGCATAACTGGTAGCACTGAATGCTGAGAGATCAATCATTTGCATAGAAGTAATGCATCCCAGTTTCCAACATCCACAAACTCACGTTTTTCTCTATGTCACTCTTTATTTTCTTTTTTGACAGAGAAAAAAGTCAATTGTACTGTACTGACACATATAAATTACACCCAGATTCCAATATAAGTTTGGAAAGCAAAGTTATTATGAATCAATGGAACTCCAAGTCATTACCTTAATTAACTTTCAAAATTTACAGTATTGCTCTCAAAAATTATCTTTATCAACTCTATAATTGTCTAATTCTTCTTGTGATGCTCTAGAAGCAAGCTCAGAGGCTAGCACTGGTGACTACAGGGCAACTACACAATGACTAATCATGCAGCCACACACACAAGCTTGCAATATTGAAAAATAATAACCATGGTCATCAAGCTTTTATGTTTGGAAGCATATACATGGCTAGTAGTAGTAGTAGTACTTTTTGGTCTGCATAAATGATATAGCAGCAATAACAACCATGGATATGGCTGCCACCGGGCTGTCCCATAATATCCTGAGGGAACTACAAACAGCGCACCCAGGAATCAAGGTTGTATTATCATGGGTTCTGGAGCATATGAGATACGCAGGAAACGAGTGCGCAGATATAGAGGCAAAGAAGGCAGCACCATTACAATTCAGCCCGAACTACAAACTCCTCTCTCAACTACACAAGCCTCTCCCAAGGAGTTGAACTTCCACAGTCAGGACGTATAAGAAGGAACTGGAGAAGCAGCATACAGAGGAATGGAGGAAATCACCCCAATACGCAAGATTCCAGAATACCAATAACTTGAATATGACTGATGCCAGCTGGAAGTATTGGAAGATATCAAGAGCCCTACCTCAAAGATTCCTCTCTATTCTCACTCAACTACAAACTGGCTACTTCCCATTACAGCAACATCTATACTGCATTAAAAGAGCTGAATCACCTGCATGCCCCTGCTATAAACAAAAACCCAAAATGATGCACCATTACCTTATGGAATGCCCAGTACACTGCAATCCAAGAGCCTGGCTAAGACTGAACATCCCTCAAGGCAACTGGACAATGACTGAGCTACTGACAAACGAGAGGATGCTAAAGCATCTATTCAATTTGTGAACAAAACAGGGAGATTTCAGCACATTGTAGGGGAGCTGCCAGCATGGGAGACAGATGATAGTGAATAGCAGACTCCAAGTGTTGGCTTGATATAGTTTTAGTGAGGAAGCTCCTTGAAGTGTTAGCTAGCTTACCAACTCATTTTACCTCTTGCCTGCTCTTCACTGAGTGTGTTAAAAATGCCTACTCTGGTAACTTGCGCAGTGGTTGTATAAGCATGTTAGGTAACTCATGGGATTCCCTGTGAGTTGGAGTATCATTGCACAGCAACATAAAGGCTCCTGATTCATGCTAAGCCATTTGTTGAGCTAGCATACTTGACCCGTGTTTGGGTGTTTCATCTTGGATACACAAAGTTGTTTGTTGAGTTGGCATACTTGACCCAAGCCTCAGTGTTTATGCAGATATGCAAAGTTGTTTATTGAGTTGGCATACTTGATTCATGCTTTGGTGTTTGCTTTTCCCCTCAAATTTCAATTAGTTCAATGCATCAGTGTATGTTAGTTTTCACACCCTTCCTCCAATACAAACCTTGTTCATTTGCACTGTCTATGCCTCTGTTGAGTGCTTTCTTTACAAATCAAACAGTAGTAGAGAAAATCTTTGACAACCTCCTTTGTTGCTTTAATTAAATCTTTCAGATTGAATCTGCTTGGTGTGATTGTTGTTTAGTTAGTTTTCATACCTAGCACAAAACTAACTCATCAACTTGGTTCAAACTTGCAGCATATCTTATAATGATATTGTCTGTCAAACATCCCAAGCCATTCACCTTCTGTCAGAAGGCTGATATCACTGTACATGTGCAGGTGCATAGAAAGCAGATTGTGCTACAGGCCAAGAAATCATTGACCCTATTGCACTAATGTCTGCTTCTTATGTTACTACACAGCCATTTCTGAAGGAGACTTCCGCTTCTCTTCCTGCTACTTTGAAGTCTGCTACTCCCCCTCCCATGATTCCAAAGTCTGTTACTTCTCCTCCCACAACTGCAAAGGCTCCTACTTCTTTTCCCTCAACTCCAAAGTCTGCTACTTCTCCTTTTGCAACCCCAATGGCTCCTTTTCTTTCTGAAACTCTGAGGATAACTGCTAACCCTACATTGCCATTGGATATCATGCAAGGATTGCCAGAGCCTTCTACTGCTCCTGCAACTGCTGAGCAGATTCTGACCATTCCTTCACCATTGGTTGTCACTCCAGTTGACAAAGATCAGTACAGGAAAGATTCTTCTCACCCAGCAATTGCCTCTAGTGAATGATATTTGAGTGCAGTAGATGATAACACAGTAGCATCAATAGATCTGGTTGAAGTTCTGACCAAACAAGGGCAAAAGTAGTAAGAGTTGGACAATAGGCAGGATGCAGGGGAGGGATGAATACTAGAGCAAGAGTTCAGGAAAATGCTACAGTTGCCCACATACTGCAACACTCTACTCATGCCAGATTGACAATCCCCACTAGCAGACCAGCTACAAAGGCGAGCAGAAAAAAAAATGATGTGAGTTTCTGTTTAATATCATCTGTTCAGGTTCTAAACACATTTGTTCAGTTTTCTATGCTCTTGGACTCTGAGTTCATCCTGCATGTTAATAAAGCACCTCTGCCTTTCTCACTCAGAGGGAGATGATAAGGTTAGCCAAAACTTAGACCAGAGGTCCATAAATTAAGTGGATCATGAAGTGCTATACTAATAGAATACATGGTATGGTACAAGTACACTAATTAGAGAAAAAAAACAGATAACAGATATGTGAAATAGAGGGAGAGGAGGGAGGCTAACCAAAAAATGCGCAGATCCTGTTAGATCTGCTTGGATATCTGTTAATACAATGTAGATTGCTTATCAGGCATAATCTGTGCACCAAGAGCCCTGATATCTAGTGATCTAAGAAGCAGGAAAGCAAAATGTGCACTGTATGTGTTTAAATCTGGCTAGATGTGTTATAGGCTCTGTTCAGTGACAAGATCAAGATAAAAAATGCAAAGCCATACCAGATCCTTGTATCTGAGATACTGTAAACTTGAAGCTAGTAGTCTGTACAGATGTAAGAATGTGCTGGGAAGTGATGTTAGAGCTATCAGAGCTGTGGAGAGCGGACAACCAGCCTTACCCAACACTGAGAGAGATGATGGAGGAAAGGAAGCAAGGAGCACAAGGAATCAGGATACCTCAGGGCATTCTCACACAGGCCTCTGCTCGGAAATCCAGCACCTGGATGAGACTGAGGACATCTGACCATGGCCCCATGACCTGGGTAATGAATGATATAACTCAAAAAAGTGAGTTGAGCATGTCCCTAGAATGGAACATAGCGTGCCAACCACAATAGCTATTAAGAAGCTGCTTGCACACAAATGACCGTGACAGTACGCTGAAAATATGGACAGAACACAGTAATGCTATAATCAACGGAAGGCATTGAATAAGAGTGAAATAACTAAGTTGCTCAGAATTTGGAATTGAGCAAGTTGTGATACATTACTGCAATGCACTATAGATACTGAAGATAGAAGCATTGTTGGTAAGCCAATATTGTAGGGCATATTGAACTCTATTTGCATGCACTAGAGGTGGCAAAGAAGATATAGTGAAGTGCAGCAATTGTGTAAATGAACTCATGTGTGCTAAAAAGCGATGAATTGTGCATTACAATTGCTGCAGAGGATCTGTTGTTTGCTGAGGCTTGCAGAAAAACTCCCTATCTCTGGAATCCGCTTTCATGTTGATCCCAAACACTTAACCTTGACAGGGGACTGCTTCCCCTCATGCTATCTTACCATGGAAATAGACCAGGTTTGGAATGGAACTAAGGAGAAAGAAGCATCTCTTCAGAAGCTGCACAAATTGCTTGGGAAGCCTCGCATGTGTAATGGGAGGAAACAACACAGTCCACCTGCCAGTCACCCATACAAATGGCAGCACGGAATTTGGATGGACCCCTTAGCAAGAGCTACACCAGTCGTACCTCGGACGCTTGATCCAACAGTGCAAGCAGGAGGGATACCTGAAAATGGGGGGTCAACTGCTGTCATCTGACCTCAACATGAGTGGGTAACAAATAGACTTTGCCCCACTGATGTCCATCTGGAGGACACCATAACTCCTCTGAGGGGAACCTTGGCATTTAGAGATAGATGGGGTCAAACCATCTACAGTGTAGCACTGTCAGGGAATGGTAGATTCAATGTGAGTATGCCCAAAACACAATGTGTTTCCCATCAAATGCAATTGGATGAGATCATGCTGAGACCAGGTGTGATACTCACCCCAGAAGAGTTAGAACAGGATAATAAGCTGAAACGGGCAATAGAGGAGGATGATAACCAGCAGCAGTACCTGCTACTCACTGTGAATGACAAAGGACAGCAGGCAGCCACCTCTATTTCATCTGCCCCAAAGTTGCTTCCAATAAACCCCTGACTCTTCTGCCCAAAGTCCCATGCCGTATTTGCAGCTGCCATTGACATGGAGAATGGGGGGAAAGTGTATTGCAAACCCAGGAGGAGAATCCAGACTTCTTGGGGTCCCCAGGGTTATTTTGACCCACTGCCCTCAAAACAGTACATGAAAAAGATGGGGACAGCCTTTATACAAACAAGGGGAAGGATCACACAGCTTGTCCACCAAGAGCTCCACAATCTATGAAAGAATCAAAAAGGGAAATCCAATTCCCAAACCAGAGCAGAATGCAAGTGCTCCTCAGGTTTTTCAGACAATGCAGGAGCTACTACAAGCACAACTGGAATGCACTATGTCTGAACTAGACGTGGGACACAGCTCATGGCAACTACATCAGAAGGTGAGGAAAGGACAGGCAATGTGGCATATCCAAGACAGCCTGCCCCATATTTTCAGATAGGCCCTGCAGGAACTAGGATGGAATGTGGGAGGAGGACCTTGAAGGGGGGAGGAAGGAACTGGGTTGCCAAAAGCCTTTTCGGACCCAGGCATAACAGGAGGAGGGGAACAAGAAGGAGGGGGGATAAGGGGAAAACAGGCCTACACCGCATCAACAAATGAAAGAACATATGAGGGCTTCCATACTCAATCCCCACATGACCTGCAATCCAGCCCCCTACCCAACTCCCACAAAACCCTGCACCACCCGCCATCCCACCTAACACTCAGGGAGGGTTCCTGCCAGTTAACCCTTAGGCACCAGCAAACATTCTGTACATGTATAGACCTCCCATTCTCCCTCCTGTACCATTCATACAAGCTCCAAATCCACTAAATTGGAATTGGAACTATTCAGGTGCACAAGGACAAAAGGCTACTATGAGAGGAGGACCTCCCAATCCAGGCGGGCCAGGAGGACTCCCAGGTGGATGGGGAGTGCCACCTGTGGGAGTAATGGAAAAAGACATACCAAGGTACTTGGGTATAACATTTGGTGTGTGCGTAGCATTTTCAAGAGCTTTTATCTGTGCTGACTGGTGTTCAGCTAGCTTCTGCATTATCTCAGGGCTAGGTATCCCGATTACGGAGTGTGGTAGTGTTGTGGGAGCAAGAGTTGGAGAAAGCGTGAGGTATTTGGGTATTCTAGTATCACTGCTCAGCACTTGATGCTGGACTAGCTCCTCCCTGATCTGGTCTCAGTGCATCTTGCTGCAAAAGGTGCATTAGGAGGGGCATGTGTTCTTTTCCGCCGTTTGGCAGGGGGAAGGACATCATTTGTATTGTGGAAATTGAGAGGACACATCCTAAGCACTAAAAGGGCTTTATACCATTCTATATATACTCATTTGATGGTCACATGTTTGCTGCTTGACAAATTAAGCACTTATAAGCTGACTCATGTAAACTGCGATTAAGCTTTCTTACAAAAGACGCCTGGCAAGGAGACTGGAAATACTATTGAATTTTCAATCCAGCCTCATTATAACAGAATTGCTTGTCACCTGAACAAGACTACGTAGTTGATTGACATTGATAGGGGTGTTCTAGAATAAGCATCAATAATTACTTAATTGCATAGTATGTATTACAGCAAGCGGTCACATGGATGATTTGAAAATGAGTATATATACCAGTGAGTGACTGCTTTAATTCTCCCCAGCAATCGCAATGGCAGCATCCAAGTTCTCCCATGTCAGCTCTTCCACTCATGTCCTCACACTTGTCCACACAAGCCTCAACACACGACATTAACTTGAAAAAACGACTCCAGCATCTATATCGAACCACCGCTTGTGTCTGGGAACAAGTGGGATCATCTTAACCCTTCCCAAAACCAAGACAATCACCCTCACTGTAATGCCAACTGATCCTGCTTACAGGCTCCAAACCCACTCTCCAAGCTTCTACTCATGAAGAGATCCTCCAGTGCAATCCCAGTCTGGGCATACTGGTGTGATAATGGTAATCTCCATAGTCTAATTCGACACTTGGAAGAATAGTGGGCAACTGAACTTTGAAGATGGACAGTTTCCACTATGGCAAAGCTGACCGTAACAGCTTTTATCTGGAATTCTGGAAGTGGTGCCGGGTTCATCATCCAAAGCCTCTCACTAGCAAGTACATGCTATCAGTATTCACTGACGGCTCATTGGGTCCTGTAAATGCCCAGTGGTTTGCTAGCAAGCACCTGCGTCAGTATCCTGACATAATCACACACCTTGACCAAAGCAGCAGGCAATATGACCATAATGTTGGGAAAAATGGATCAGCATCAATGTTTGATAGCAGTGAGGCTTGGCCTCCTGCTTCAACATTCATTCCAACAGCCAGAATACTTAGTCCAGACATCCGTGTCACTCCCTCTGGAATGGACATCACAATGGTTCTTGAGTCCTTGAAGCTAGATTCCAAGGATGGCGAAATCCCACATCCCCCCAAATATCAAGTCCATTTTGTGGATTCTTCGTGATGCCAGAGGCATTAAACATAAACTCGGTTTTGGTTCTAATGATAATAGTGACAAGAAATGGAATATCATCAAAAGAAGTTTAGGTCGAAGTGCTATCTTTTGGGAAGCGCAGCAACTCGACCCACACTTATTTGGGTCACAATATGAATCCTTTCTCCAGTTACTCAAATCATCACCGGAGCTCCAGCGGTTTATGCTTTGCATTGAAGCAAGCCCAAGAAAACACATTTGGTTGCTATGGGAATGGGTAAGTTACCCTACAAGGACTAATGCATGTAGTCTAAAATATACATATCCAGATGAAAGTAGCTTTGAAGCTCTATCTCGATGGCTACCAAATCATGTTCATTCTTGATAGTGTATTCTATGAAGAGATCAAAGCTGGCAAGGGGGGCATTTTTGATATTGCCAAATCAGTCGACATGATAATGGGTGAGGTACGACTCAGGTATGTCCTTTGACTTATTCATTGTTCATCTTTTTATTTGTTCCATACAGCGTGTACTCCTCTCTTTCAGACCCCTATCCCTACGATGCTCAATACCTTGATAGTCTTCGAAAGCTCGCCGCTGATCATCAGATATTTATCTGGCCTCATCCAGATGCGAATGAGCTTGCATACAGCAAGTCAACTCTAGCTTACCGCCTAGGAACACTCCGGTACAAGGGGCATCTTGTCATGAGACCAACCACTCTTGTCTTGAGTTGTGAGCAAGGGCTAGACCTACTTTGCTCTAACCATGTAGTGAAACGAGACAAAAGTGCAGGAGGGGTTGATGTCTTTTTCAAGAACAAGTCACAGACAGTACTGGAGGATTTTAGGGCGCAGTGGGAGGCCACTGAATCCTACGACTGGGGTTATGGTCAGAAACCGAGATTCTTTGCTGAACCCCTCAACGAATCCTTGCTTTCTCGAGGAGAGGTGCGCTGTTATTTCATCCTCGGTAAACTTGCGAGGATGGTTTGGACTATGCCCATTGCTTCCAACTACGCCTCGGCCAATCCTGATGTAAACGATCATGCGGATATTACATTTGATAGTGATGTCAGCCATCTTCGCGCCTTGAAGGACATTGAAAAGTGAGTTTCTAAAGTATGATAGAATTGTTGTTGTGAGCTGATGACCATGTATAAAGCCACACACCAAAACCACGTGCGGGCGTGTTGGAAAAGGGTGCATGGCACGACGTGAATTCCCCGAGCAGTGCAGAAGGAATAAAGGAGGTCGAAGATTTTGCGCAATTTGTTGTCAATCACCTTGTGACTCGAGAGAATCTGCTTGGAACTGACGAATCCCAGTCAGTGTCAACATTTAGACTGTTCTGCAGACTGGATGTTTGTTTAGAATGGTCTAATGAAGACAGTCAGTTTCAACTGAAAGTTGCGGAAATTCAACAAGCTATGTGTGGTCTTTTAGATCAAGACTTTTCCGACAACTGGGTTGTTGCGAATGGGTTTCTCAGTGCTCTCAAGAAAAATGTAATACTTGGTAAATATCTGTAGTTTTCTGTACAATCTATGTTTCTATATGACATCAATCAGCCTCTCTACCATATCCAGTTTCTAATTCTGATTCTTTGCAATTCGAACCACAGTCGGGACCCGGCCCGCTGGTCGGGGGATCCGGGCCGTAGGTCGGGGGATCCGGCGGGATCCATGCAGTCAGCCATTGCGTGTTGGCACATGATGCAAATGACATAGCAAGAAACATCGGTACACTATAAGACAGGTCTACTATACAAAGTCCAAGTCCATGACTCGCTACAGCTTACATCTTCTCTTTACACCCGGGACATATAAAGTAGTCGAGCACCCCTGTCACAGCATTGTACATAGATTTGGCGACTGAATCAGGTGTGCCTTTGGAGTCCACATCGTAAGTCCAGCTAATCTTTTCATAAACCTCTCCAGGATAAACATTTCCTCCATCTCTGGAAACCTTTTCATTCCCAGTAAGAAGCCAGCCCTGGTCTGCTGGTGCAACAGATTTGGGGTACACAGTATTCACCCAACCCAGTCCACGGATGATGGGGCCCTTTTTGAAGTTGGACATGGCTTCCGGCGTGGAGAAAGAACAAACACCAGGAAGTGTTCTTTTCTCTTCCGAGACCTCCAGGAAGCTATATATCCCGATTGCATCAAAGACAGAGACTTTGGTTTCTTTATTCTTGTTTGCTTCCTCCCACTGTTCAACTTCTTCGATTTCCGCCTCATGCTCAACGCACCACCATTTCTGGCAATTTTTGCAGAGGATTTGTTGATCTTTGTCTGGGTTGTACATGGAGCTGCAACTTCGACAACAGTTGTTACTTAAGCCAAGCCAATCGTCATCTTGGCCTACCCATTTGATGCCGGTGTCCTCCTCGTCGTCACAATAGACCTCCATACGATAGAAGGAGGCTCTCCTAGTCAGAAGATGATGACTTGGATCATTGATGTTGGCAACGAGGGTGTGCAGCCCCGCGATGTCTGAAAAAGTGTTGAATTTAGTTGCCATCCGTATATCTTGCACAAGAGCAAGATATGTACCAAGAATATCTTGTTTTTTCACAAGGCTAGCAATGTTGGTGAGAATAAACTCTCCCGTACCAAAAGCCATAGGTCAAAGAGATTGAAGTCTTCCCACCATACTCACTGAAACTTTATTTAATATGTATATTTTAAATACAAGCAAGAACCAATAGGATACAAACCTCTTCTCTTAATACAGGCAGAGTAGTGTAGTATATATCTTATCTAATCTGAGTTGTCATCAAAAGCTTTATTGTAATTATCCCTTGCAAAGCGACTGGCATAAACTGCAGTGGCGCATTGGCCTTGTTTGGGCCTTTGGGCCATGGAACCAGTCACTTGGCAGCCCAAACACCGAACAAAGCCAAAGCACCACCGCAGTTTATGCCAGTTGCTTTTCAAGGGATAATTACAATAAACTTTTATGGCACATGAGATTACTACATTATTTTCCCTTACAAACTCGAATGGGAAGGAGTCTGTATTCATTGTTCTGTTTTTAGAAGATTTGTGTATTCCAGTTGTAGAAATGTATGATTAGCAATATATATCATCCACGGTTATCTCTTCTCAGTACTGTGGACACAATTTCAAGGCTTGGAAATTTATTTATGGAGATGACTTCAATAGTTCATGTATTTTCAGAGTACAGCATAGAAGTACCCAAGTCAACTGGATTATAGAATACTTTGTCACCAATTTCTTACCAGACAGGCTGTCATGGAACTCCTGAGTCCTTTCCCTTAGTTATGCTCCCCAAATCTTCAGTCAGCACTTGGTTAGTTCCTAACAACATTTCACCTCCAGCCACTTGGATACCCCATTAAGTGGTTTACACAGAACAATCTTCTTCTACCACCCTACACCACTGTATCGTGCACAGAAAACAGTCACTTTTTGATACCACTCATGTACTTGTTTCTACATTCTCATCTTGCATTATAGCATACTTTCTGAGGATGTTTATTACCATCAATACAACATATTCACCTACTCAGAATTTTTTGTAATCTCCTTTCCAAAATGCACTGAAGATTGCAAGTTCAAATGCAAATGTGACCCGGACCAGTTTTTTCCGTGGCTACGAGTAAGTCTGTGAGAGCAGAGTATTGTATCATTTATCACCTACTGGTGTACTCTGCAAAGAGGGGGGTATGAGTATATCTTAATCTTCTCATTGTGTTCAAATCACCTGGTAGTCAGCTAAGAACTTGATACCAATAAACTCTGAGACCATATTCAACAGCTTTTGCATGTCCTGACACTCAGATATTCATTGCAGTTTATCTTCAGATTCAGTTGAGGTCATTACACCTTCCTCCTCCATACCTAACCCTCTAAAGCTTAGTCCTAGCAAATTTGTAATGGCCATTCCACTCAGAATCCATCTCCCTTGTATACTGAGCACTTTCATGAATAGCATCAGATGTATGGAAAGTGATGATGATACATGACCTCTGTCAATCACAAGGCATTTCCAGCAAATTTGCAATAACAGAGAAATTACAATTTAGGAATTCGTTAGACTCATCAGCACACCCTCATGTTCATGTTCATCTGTATTTCTCACATAGCCATACAATTACATTGCTAACAAATCTTATTAATCACCAGAAAGGAGCGGCAAGTTATAAAACATCAATTCAGTGTCTGCCTCCCTCAAACCTGAATCAGAGTCCAACAGAGTAATATGTACAGTATATTTCCAGTATATCAATTCTCATTGTCCATAAGTTTCTCTTCCTTCAATGATGGTGCTGGTGATGACGCATTGCAAGTGGTGATTAACGAAAGTGGCAGCAAACAGTATCTCAGTCAACAATTCTCCTATTCTTCTCGTTAGCACAACACTTTTCAACAGCACAGGAGAAAAACATGCCCACAATGTTAACCGTTATACGTTCTGCGCACCAACAAGATTCACCAATGAACTGGAGCCTGCTGGATGCATCCGGATCCACAGTAGATCAAAGATGTATAAAAACAGTACAACTGCTGCGGCTAAAAACAGATAAGCATGATAGCAACATATGGGAGGTGGTTATGCACCCAGGGCTCCACAATAATGCCTGCAATTTGTCCTCCAGTGAATGTCATGTTTTGGTTGTCATGTGGTTGAAGAAAAGAAATGTTTATGCCAGTTAAACTTTAACTTACATCCTGTGAGCTCGAATCATGCTTCTTTCCCATGTGTCATTGATCGTTCCAGATGATGCGTTTCCAAAACATAGCTCTCATTAGCATTATAGGTAGTTGATACAGACTTACTCCTTTTTCGCCAGATCCTGAATGGAATCTTCACACTGTATACTGGATTTAGAAAAAAAATAATCCGCACTGAAATAGCATGCAACTTCCAATAAGCCATAATTGGGCATTGGAATTATTGCCGTTATATCCAATTACATTCATTAAATGCATGCTTGAAAGTCCGTCCTGGATGACATCATTGCATTGCTTTAGTCATTGATATTGGTCAAGCCTGATGGGAATGAACCGAGACACACATGATGTAATTGATTTTGCACCTGTTGTCCAATAGCAAACCATAAATTTACAAGGTATGTTACTAATGCGTGGATTAATTACTCGTGTAAACAGCTGTGATGAGTCTATAAAAGAGACAAAACTATATACATTGAAAGCACCAACTCTGAGTCCAAGTCCAAGTCTGAGGATTTTATTGTGCAATAGTCTAAATTGCCTAAGAATATAAGTATTTTGACAAAAACATTTTCCTTTTCAACTGAAGTGTTTTTATAGAAATACTTGTACTTTTTGCAGGTTTAGACCATTGGACAATGAAATCTTTAGAATGGGAGTTGCTTCAATCTAGCAAGGAATCCCTAGATACCTATCCTTGAGCTTGACTTCTGAGAGTTCTGTTTTGTTGATCTGAATTCAAAAAATAAGGCAAGGATTATTATGACCTTTTTCATTCCTTGCTAGATTGAAGCTTGTTTTTGAATTCAAGCTTGTCTGCAAAGATTCCAGTGGGTATGATTCAATATACTTGTGGCCACAGAAAAAAATGATCTACCTTTTTTGATACCACTCATGTACTTGGTTATTCTACATTCTCATACTTGCGTTATAAGCCCCATACTTTCTGAGGATGTTTATCACTATCAATCCAACATTCACCTTCTCAGAATTTTTTGTGATCTCCTTTCCAAATGCACTGAAGATTGCAAGTTCAAATGCAAATGTGACTTAGACCATTTTTTTCCATGGCTACAAGTAAGCTGCATTTCAATAATAAACTATTTTCATAGATCCTTCATTGTTGAACCCAAGAAATAAGAGGAAATGTGCCTTGAATGAAAGGCCTACATTCAATCCACAATACAATCTACTGAGGGAGAGTTTGAATGAAGATCAAGGTATTTAATGAGGTGGAGTGGGGAGATATGGAAGGATGGAAGGAGAATTGGTTGGAGGGGAAAAGGATGAGCATGGGGAAAGTGAGTCATCAGAGTGCTTGCCATCAGAGTGCCCACCAGTGAAAAAGCATAAGGGAAGGAGATGCCAAGGGGAAGAGGAAATGGAAGGTGGGTAGACCACAAAAGAAGTAACCTAAGTAAGGATGCAGGAAGTTGGTACAGCATATGTGGCATTGGATGACTTTTCATAACAATAAAGTGTTAAATAAACAAAATGATGAACTGGCATACATAGGTTGTTCTGAGAGGAATAACACAATATATGTAAATCATCATTATACTATTGCTGAGCTTTCATCTACTTAATCTTTTGCTCTTTTTTCCTTCACTTGTGCATGTTGGGCAACCTTGCCTTGAAGCAGCTAAGTGGAATGTAGTGCAATGTGAAACATGCATTGGTCAGAATGTCTTTCAAGAATAACAGTATATAACTGACCTTGTCAGTAAACATTACATCCAAAGCTCTACTTCTGGCCTTCAGCCATTAAAGCTGTTCCTGTATATGTTAGAATACTTAGCTATCCAGAGTCTTGAGTACTTCCCTCATCCACATTAAAAAGATCCACACACTCACCTGAAGCTTCTCTATGGAAGGCCAGTTGGGTGATGGTCAGGGGGATTCCCATAGGTAAGTCAGAGTCTGGTTCGTAAAAGCATCTCGCTCATCTTGGACGAGAAGGGCTGGAATTTGCAGGGTTACTGTAAACCACTTGGTGGCATGCACCATCTGCCACATCTGCAGCAGATGAAGGGCCACCAATGTTGGGTGATTGTTGTTGTTGGTCAAGACCACCTTCACATCCACCTTAAAGATGTTTAATGCAGCGCTCAATCCATACATAGACTGCTTCTGGCATACCTTCAGGTTTCACATTGTCACTATCAAGCTCATCTTTGCCACTCTCTGTGTCAGCAGCAACACTGATCTCTTGCGTGATAACCATCCCAGGACCCTCAACTTCCTCCTCAACATCCTTTTTCAATGTTGCAATCCTCCCTGGCCTCTTGCTAGAGCAAGATTTCTATACTTGGATTAGTATCTGGAAAGGCAGTTGTGGCCATGATGGAAAATGGAGAAAAGCAACACAGGCAACACTGCCTCAAATGTCCTTTAATATATAGGACATGACTAATAATGATGTCACTAGACTTACTTGAGTAGTTGAGCAAGTGACCATTCTCAGACTGCAGCTCTCTTATACCTAGGCACACCCAGCATTACCTTGTGGAATCAGTAGCAAGCTGCATATAATAGAGAGATGCATGGCTATGGAAGGACAGGCATCTACGGAAGGATGGGTTAGAGGTTATGGATGTAATAATACCTCTGCCTTTCTCACTCAGAGGGAGATGATAAGGTTAGCCAAAACTCGGACCAGAGGTCCATAAATTAAGCGGATCATGAAGTGCTGTACTGTACAGGAACATCAGTAGCTAATGGAATGCATAGTATGGTACAGGTACACTAATTAGAATGAGAAACAGATAACAGATATGTGAAATAGAGGGAGAGGAGGGAGGGTGACGAAAAAATGCGCAGATCCTGCTAGATCTGCTCGGATATCTGTTAGTACAATGTAGAAAGCTTATCAGGCATGATCTGCGCACCAAGAGCCCTGATATCTAGTGAT
>ML769445.1:0-15373 GCA_009733575.1 Gymnopus androsaceus JB14
ACCTCCCAAGCGGGCAAAGACCAACTGGGAGGGGCCCATTGGCCAATCATTGCAGAAGAACCAGGCAGTGGAAAACATCAAGACTGAGGAGGATGCCAGTCAATTCCCAAGCAGATGACTAAGTTGATTAAGATGGCTGCAAGAGAAGAGCAAACATCTTTGTCATCAGATATCCTGCACTTTTTCACTTCCTTTGCTCATGAAGCAACAAATACCAATTGTGCACCTTAGTGGGCCGGTAGCACTAATTATATACATGTTCCGAAGGTACCATTGAAATCTTATACTTGCCCATGAAGCATCAGCAAAACCTGGGTTTTGGTCATATGTTAAGTCCATGCGACCTGGAGTGAAGCAGCCAAGGTATCAGACAGAAATGGTCCGGACTGGTTCTGGGTTGGACCTTGCAAGTGATGGGACTCAGTGAAGCTATTGGCAACACCCTTAACATGCCATAAGGTGTCCTGAGAGGTAAGCTAAGTCAAGGCAGTAGAACCGAAGGCATAGCCAAGGTTCAGGCAAGATCACATGGCTGTGTTGGCTTAGTAACTGGAATCTCAGCCAGTCGGCCTAGTAACAAAGTGTTATATCCATGCGAGCCGAGGCGCTTCGGCTTGGTAACTATCGGCCAATTATATCTTGGTCATACTCAGCCACCTTATTGTTCTTTTGTTTATGTTATCTTTTTGTCTTTTAAATAAATACACTTTCCATATTTATATGCCGAATGATCTGGTGTCACATACTTATTGTCTTTTACCTACTTGGGTCCAACAGTTGATACAGTATATAAGTAGTTATACTCGATTGTCGTACCTTAGTTTAAATATCATCTTGGATACACCATATCCTCTCGGGAGTAACTTCCGCTTGTCTTAGTATCGTCTCGGTCAACCATTGGTTAGCTGACATTGACAAATCTTGTCTCACTAAACTCCGCTCTTCCTCATCGGACACTATGGCAGGGTGAGGGTGTTGCTAATAGCTTCACCAACATCCATCACCTTCCGGTCGCTAGCCAACGCTTTGGTAATCTCGGTTCTGTCCAGGAACCCTCAGCTAGTCTTGGTTCTTGCACGATCCTAACAGTATATTTAAACTAATACTTGTCAACATCGTGTTAAACCTTATTTATTATGAATCCTTGCTCCAGACCCACTCTTGAAGGTGCAAATATCCATTGTAATCCAATACGCGGTACATGCACTACTGCTACTGCATCCGACCTGATGCAAAATCCCTTCGCTGTCAATGCCTTATCCCTTCAACCCTATAACAATTCCATTCCGGCAATAGGTACTGCTCGACAAAGGAGCAGTGGTTTCAGTCCCATAACAACAGCTGCACCAGCAATAGTTTCTTCCGACCCAGTTACCAGTCAGTTAGAGGGTGCCGAATATGAGCTTGCTCATGCAGTAGACCTCAATGGCAACCCGGTAATTATCTGTACACCTCGTAGAGATTGTGTTGTTACCTTAGGTGGAGCACAGATCTCTCCGCTTACAGATTCACCTGCAGCAGCACAACTCGATGCTTTTACGGAACGGTCACAAACACAAGCGACAGTGGAACCAACACCAAGCACTGAACCCCACGAACGGGGGGATTCACAATCCCATCATTCAGGAGATCAAGGGGAACAACATGAAGAGGAAAGTAGTCCAAACCCTGACCATCAGGGTGACAAAGAAGATGATGGTAATGGGGATGAAGACCCAGCCTGCCGACCTGGTCCGCCTGGAGGCCCAGAGGCAGCGGTGGTGGTGGTGGTGGTGGTGGTGGTCCCGGTAGACCAGGCGGTCTGCCGACTACTGACAATAAACGTGACCAAATGCTTCTTGGTCTGTTCCATTCTTTCCAAGGTTCCATCAATTGATTAGGAACTGTACTTGCTGGTTTAAACATACCAAGCAGCAAAAGTTCTGATTCCAAATCAAAGGTCAAAGAACCTGAAGTTTTTGATGGCTTGGAGCCCTGCAAGCTTAAAAGCTTTTTAGTCTCACTTTCTCTGGTCTTCATTGATTGCCCAACATACTTTACCAATGCTTGGAAAGTCCATTATATGCTCTCCTATCTCAGTGGAGCCGCAAAGGAATGGTTCAAACCTGATATCCTCAATCCTAACCTTGCCGCATTACCCGCCTGGACATCGTCCTATTTGGCTCTTATCCAAGAGTTGCAGGAGAATTTCGGACTTTACAGTGTGCAGGGCGATGCTGAAGATAAGCTCAGTAACCTTTGGATGAAGGAAAACAAGCCAGTACAGAAGTATAATATCCGTTTCAACACTCTAGCGGCTGCTACCGCGTGGGATGAATCCGCGCTTCAATGGGCTTATCAATGCGGTCTTGCAAATCATCTCAAGGATGAATTAGTTCAGGTTCCTGAACCACGGACCTTGGCAGACTACCAATATGAGGTGCTTCGCATCAATAATCGGTATTGGCAGCGAGAAGAGCAGTGCAAACAAGAGGTTGCAAGGACTTCCAGAGGTGGTTCAAGCGGTAAAACTTCCTCTCCAACAAAAAAGGGTTCATCAAACTCTTCCTCTCAAAATGATTCTACATCTGCCAACGCTAATAACAATAACAATAGATCATTCAACGCTTCCACATCTTTGTCCGGAAATAAACCTACCGGAGGAAAACCACAAGCAAAATCTGGCGGATCGTCTTCTTAGGCTTTGGGCTCTATGCCTAAGCTGTACGCCAGTGTATTAGGACCAGACGGCAAGTTGAAACCAGCCGAAGCAGAATGGCGCAAGAAGAACAACCTTTGTTTCTTCTGCGGCGGAAAGCACAAATTCGAGGATTGGAACAAGCATTGCGGCAACAACTCTAGTGGCCGTGCCACTCATACCGAGAAGCAGCAACCTTCCGTAACCAAAGAATTGGTTCTGGAAAAATATTCTGCAACTCCTGGGCCCCGGTATGAAACGGGAGTTGCATTGACCAGGTTCATACCTCTGGGGAAGTAATTCTCAACATGTCTGCTCTTTCCAATTATGAACGATCTCTTACTTTATCTCTTTCCACTGACATTTTCTTACCTGAAGAACCAGAAAATACATTGCTATTACTACAATTCAAAATGCTGGTTGATTCCGGGTCTACTGATTGCTTTATTGACTTCCGTTACGTTTCTGTGAATTCTATTCCTATTTCTTCCATTCCTCCAATCAATCTCCAGTTATTTGATGGTTCACTTTCTGCTAAACCAATATCTGAGGTCGCAAACCTCAATGTTCGGTTCCCTTCGGGCAAGCTGCTTCCTTTGTCCTTTTATGTTACCTCTTTGGATTCTTCTTGTAAAGCTGTTTTAGGTTATAGTTTCTTGACCCGCTACAATCCATTGATTGACTGGGAATCCAGAACCATTACATTCCAAAACTCTCAACAAGTTGCATCACTACTGACGTCACTTCCGCCGGTGCCTTTGGTACCGCCGGAAAAATCTCCTTCTCCTTTGGAGAAACCTTCTGCTCCCGTGGTGAGTCCCGTTACTGGTTCTCCCTGTGGAAATTGCTCTTGCACCATTCCTTGACCTCTTGCCAAGAAATTTCCTTTTGAACCCATCTATTCCTACCCTTTGGTTGCTCACCAAATGGCTTCACGGCTGGAGAAAGACAACATCAATATTGCTTTTGTTGGCACTGCTGCCTTTCACCAAATCTGTAAAGATTCTGGCACTGAACCACTTCTCATCCGAGCAGTACACTCCGAAGTACGCGCCTGGGCAGCCAAATCTTCTGCTTTGGAAGCTCCTGTTATATCCATGCATTCTGGTGCCTCCAAAAGTCTACCAACTACCCCTAAATTACCGCCGAGCCTCCGGCGCCTATTTCCGAGGCTTACCGAGCCTATATCTCGGTAATAATCTCGGAAACCTCGGCCATACCTTGGCTAGAACCCGGTTGCAAGTCATTGACTTGTTTGGACTTCATTATGGTTCCTTTCCTTGCTTTCCAGTCTCGCTTCCGTGTCCACCAGAGCCGAGCCGTTCCGTTCCATTCCGAGCCTCGGTAACCCTCGGAAATCCTCGGAACAACCTCGGATATATCCCAGTACCTTCGGACGCCTTTCCCATGCTTTTGTTTTATGATACTTATTGTTTTATTGCCTTTTATGTTCTTTTGTCTTTCGCTACTGAATTACTTTATTGTTTTTACTTACCAAGTACCCGGTCCCGGGAATCTATTTCTTATTGTTAAACACTTTCTCCATTTATCCAGACTTAGTAGTATTTAAGTAGTTAAACTTGTACTGTTACTTTAGCTCCAAAATCGACTTAGTCTAGCTGGTCTCACTTTCCGAGTCTTGCCTTTGTCTTTCCAACATTTCCGGTTACTAAGCCGACACAGCCACTTGATCTCAGCAAAACCTCGGCTCCGCTGCCTTGACTTAGCTTAGGCCTTACCCTATTGTTTTCCTCTCGGGACACCTTACGGCGTATCAAGGGTGTTGCCAATAGCTTCACCGAGTCCCATATCTCACGAGGTCCGGCCCGCATCCTTTCCGGATTATTTCTGTCCAATACCTCGGCCGCTCCGCTCCAGGTCACACGGACTTAACAGCTCTGAAGGATGCACCTGACATTCCTGAAGAGTATCTTGACTTCACCAATGTTTCCAATGAGGTAGAAGCTGATGTTCTAGCTGAGCACTGACCTTACAACCTAAAGATTGAATTGGAGGATGGTGCTGAGCCGCCGCTCAGAAAGCTGATTCCGCTAAGCCTTTGCCAAATATTCTGATAAGTATCAGGGAACATTTTGCAATTTGACCTGATAAAAAAACAAAGAAAAAAAATAATTTTGCCTCAGGAGACTCAAAGTTGGTCTGTTTGTAGATGCCTCTACTACCTGGGGCATAGGTCTTATCCTCAATGGTAAATGGCTGGCATGGCAATACAAACCAGGCTGGACAGACGCAGATTGACACATCAGCTGGAGGGAGATGGTTGCTGTAGAACTTGCTCTGCGGACACTCATTTCTTCAGGATATTGTAATGTCAGGATTTGCCTGCACTCCGACAACATAGGTGTCGTAGGTGCCCTGAAGAAGGGATGCTCCCGCGGCTATGAAATCAACCTCATCCTGCAAAAGATTATTGAGGTCATGCAGGAACACAAGGTATGGATTGACATAGTGTGGGTCTCAACACATGACAATCCCGCAGATGCTCCTTCCAGGGGGGTCTTTCCTCCATGCAAACAGATCCATTCTCATCCTCTCGCTGTCCCAAGACACCTTAAACCATACATCCACAATTTGGTACAACCAAATGACTCCCATTTATCTACATGAAATGAACCTTTACTCTACAATCTCCCCACCACGTTACCTCCCTACTTATGCACATTATGAACTCACATTGTAATAGCATATCACCCCAAACATGTACCTCGAATAACTCTGTACAAATGAATTGAAGTAGCATAATCTGTACAAGCAGATCAGCTTGTTAGTAACCGTCACAAGTGTGACACACTCAAACTCTAACCACCATTGTCCAAATTGACTCAAAGGAATCTCCTCACGCACGACATCTCCCTCCCCACACAATACCATGCCTCCATACAGAACTGGATTTGTACTAAACCAAGAGGATACCCCCTGCAAAGTCTGTTTTGCCAATCCCATCCACCCGGTACACCTTGAACCTCTACACCCAGCTCAGACACTTAACCAGAATGCACAATTGGTTATGGATGCAGCCATCTCAGACAAAACCACATGCAGGAAGCTGCTTTATACTGGAGAATTCCTGGACTGGGCTGGAGAACAGGGTCTTAGAGAAGAGGATGTGTTACCTCCCTCCGGAGTGACACTGTGTAACTACGCTGCATCCTTTGCAGGAAAGTTAGCTGGAGGAACTACAAAGGCCAAGCTTTTCACAGTAAAGAGCTGGGTACAAAGGAGGGGCCTAGATTGGAAAGGCAGTGTCAGCCTCTGGAATGTGCTGAACAGAGTTGAACGCAGAGCACCTGCCTTGTCGTTCAGGGACCAGTGTCCCCCAGTCAAGAAGGAGCACCTTAGTGTTCTCTTCAATGAGTTGGATCTCTCAGACACTCCTGGCATAGACCATGCCATCGCTGCAGCCAGTGCAGGATGCTTCTACGGCCAACTTGTGAGACCCGGTGCACAAAACGGATCTCAAACCAACATATCCCGAATGTCTTGCACCTAGATGTAGGTGGAGACCAAATGCGACCACCCGGGGTAACCGTGCCGTAAGGTGGGTCTGGACAGTAATATGAGTGTTGTATGGAACAGTACAAGCCTCAGAGGTGCAAGGAACAGTGTACGGGCCACCTGCTGACATAATCAGGAGGAAGCGGGTGGTATTGTGGTCCGACAACCAGAAATGAGTGGGAGTGGATGGAATATGGGTGAAGGGGTGGTCCAAAAAGGTGTAATAAGTCCAAATATGGATAATGCGGATGGAATACAGCAAATGCGGACGGAAATAGCGTGAGACGGGCGGAAATAGCGTGGGAGCGGACAGAATAGTGCAAAAGCGGACAGAAATAGCGTGGGAGTGGATGGAATAGGGTGAAAGCGGATGGGAATAGTGTGAGAGTGGACGGAATAGCGTGAGAGCGGATGGAAATAGCGTGGGAGCAGACGGAATTGAGCAAAAGCGGATGGTTCCAGAGGTTCTAGAGGTAGCAAAACCCAAATAGGAAGCTCCTGAGGAGCTTTGGTTGTAAAGTTGTAAACAGAGATAGAAGACAGTGAGCTCTGGACATAGATTTGGTATCTACGGACAGAGCCTCACAGTTGATGCAGATGACAGTGAGCCTTCAAACGGAGCTCAGAAGGCACAACTGGTTAGAACAGATAGAAATAGAGAGACAGAGACAGAGACAGAAGCAAAACGGGATTGATTCGGTAGCAATAGTAATAACAGACTAGGGTACATGGACTCAGGGTGTCTACTTATATACTGTAGGTGGCTGTGTAAGTCGTCGGGAGGGCCTGATGGATGGTTATCAAGTGCGGGAGGCACCCGGGAGGCAGGATAAATGGTAATCACATGTAGAAAGTGCCCGGCAGGCAGGATAAATGGTAAATAAGCATGGAAAGCGCCCGCAATTAAGGTAATGAGTGCGGGAAGTATCCGCGGATGGTCAGGAAGCGTGGGAAACATCAGCGGGTGGATAGCGGATGAGAAATGAGCCAAGTCCTGACACAACTAAGAGGGGGCAAGATTCTCCCCACTTCCACAGATCCAAATGAATATGACATCTCATCCTTCCCAACAGTCAAAGATCTCAAACCACCCAACGAGAATGGTGATAGGAAACTAAAGCTCCCAAAAACCAAGGTCTCGCAGTCAAAGGGCAAGGAGGTCATTTATTCTCCCCAACCAGGTCGTACCAGCCCTACTCGAGCCTTTCACCAACACATCCATGTAAACAAACTAGGACCAAACAACCCTCTTCTGGCCTACAGGGACCACAACAACGAGCTGAAAGTCCTGACAAAGTCAATCTTTCTGAAGCAATGCAACACTGTGTGGGTGAAGCACGACATCCCTCGTATGACAGGCCACTGCTTCAGGATCGGTGGAACCACTCACTATCTCACCACAGTGGGTATCCCCCCCCGATGTTGTGAAAGCGCTGGGCAGATGGAAGTCAGACGCCTTCCTCAGGTACTGGAGAGACTTGGAATCTCTCACTTCCATCCATCTCCACCATCATCACACTCAGCAACAGTATGCAAACTGCTTACAGACAGACAGAAGAAACCATCACACTCACACACAATTCTAGTCCATTCACTCCCCTCACACTTCCAACAACCTACAGTCACACATCTCACATCTCTACCCTCCTTCAGAACGCATACTACACATCATGAATTTCCTATTCTTCCCCAACACACTTCCTATACCCACCATAACTCCAATCTGGATGTGACTACTGGATACTCACTGCCACAGCCTTGGGCCTGCGCCCCTGTGGGTGTGTCATCCTACAAATACTGGCACACATGTGGCTACTTCGCACGGGTAATTGGTTTCTGTATTCCTCCGCACCCCCAGGTTGGTAAATTAATTCCTAACCCTCTGTAGAAACTCATCGGACTTGGAATTAATTTTCTGCGAGCCTTTGTGCCCATCATCCATTATCAGTATATTGTATATTACTATTGTAATCTACGCTCAATACATCTAACTCTTGTACTACCTACAGTGAGACCGAGAACAACTTCAGACGAAAGTTCAGGCTTATGCATGACCCGCGGGAACAGGAAGCCGCGTTTTCGTCATGTTGGCGCGGCCTCACATGAGGTCTCTCATTTGTTCTTCAGTACCTCCATCATCACGTTTGAGGAATTCGCATCCCAACCCTCCTCGAATTCATTTTTCACCCTCCCACCTCCCTTTACAACAACTGGATCAACTCAGCAAATCTTGCTCAAATCTTGATCCTCCACATCCAACAAGTTGGATTCTCAAGAATTGTACATCCCTAACAGCGACATTGCAATCTGGAATATATATTTTTACTGTTAGCGGCGGAGGAACACAGCGTCCGGGTAATCGGTTTCTGTATTCCTCTGCACCCCCAGGTTGGTAAATTAATTCCTAACCCTCCGTAGAAACTCATCGGACTTGGAATTAATTTTCCGCGAGCCTTTGTGCCCATCATCCGTTATCAGTATATTGTATATTACTATTGTAATCTACGCTCAATACTTGTGCTACCTACAGTGAGACCGAGAACAACTTCAGATGAAAAGCAGTAAAGCGCAAGAAGATTATCCATTGCCTTATAGGTCAAATTCCCGACTTATCCAAGACGAACATTCCGATATGACAGTCAGAGCAGCTGCCAGCAAGCGCGATTAGGCGTCATAGATTTGTTGATTCCGGAGAAGTTTGAGTTGGAATCTCGAGTTGCTTCAGAACCCAAGGAAATCTTCTAGTAATTAGTAGAACTTCTACAAGCTGAAGCAGATCTGAATTGAATTTTTTGTTAAGTCCACGTTTGTACACTTTGCGGTCATAATGATTGTTGAACGTTTGAACCTCCGAGTGGCTTGCATTTTGCTAAAATCCTTCAACCTCCGACAGCCTCTGAAATGCTGCTTAAAATAAAAGCGATTCAGTGAATCCAGCCCATTGAAACTCGTTCAACGGGATTCGGTGCGCGCGCATTCATCTTATTAAGGTATCGAAGGAGGGATAGGTATCTGGGTAGCCCCGTCCTCTAGATCTGGCAGCATTCAAGTCAAAGGATGGAAAAAATCCGTGTTTCGCCAAAGGACTGCTCGACGAGGCAGCTCCGATAGATGACTCTGTATGAGCCTATGAGGCAACAAAGTTCGAACGAACCTTCAATTGAATTCAAATTCCACTGGCATCAACGTTAACGCCGACCATCTTTTACAATATCCCATAAGGATACATCTGTACAGATTAGTATTAAGAGAATGTTTGGGCCATACTTCCAGTTCCATTCTGTGAGTGTGAAGAAATACTTACCATCCTGATCAGCTTCGAGTTCAGGTCTACGTGGCTTGTACTTATTCGCCATACGGACCGACGGTCAATACGCGTACCAATGACAGCTTCGGTAATGGGTAGTAGGTACGATCCATTAGTGAAAACTTCACAGCGTGGTTCGAACTCCGCGTCATGATTTCAATGACTTGAGTGGATGGAAAATCTGTGTCACGGAACCAGCAAGCAGTGTTTGTTCTGGATCTGAGGCAATGAACGAACGAATCGGTCAAGCTTCAAGTTTCATCAAAGGTCATGAGAAGGATCTAGAGACTAACGAGCGCGATTGTACATAGCTGGAAGGGAAGTAAATTGCCCATTGCTTTGTAGGTCGATTTACCCAAGGCGAACGTTCCGATAGCAGCAAGTGTAATATATTTCTTGACGCGACAAGTTTGGGCTGGAATAATCTTTAATTAATTGCGATCCAGCGATCCAAGGATATCTAAATCTGAGGTGAAATTTTGAACGTTTGCATTCCTGTCAGCACGTTCGCGGACTTGGCGGTCACTGCCAGATGATGTACAGATTAGTCATCATCCAAACTCTTTCCTTTACCGTAACACTCAAGCACGATGCCTCCTTCTCCTCTTAATCTCAGCGGGCTGAATCGCTCAGATAATGCATCCGTATACACACTCGCTACGGTCAACGACCTAGACGACGACGACAACAACGACGTCCATGCTCCTCTGCTGACGCCCTTGACGCCATCATACGGATCCATGCCTCATTCGCCTGGAACAGCTAGATCCTCGCGAAAACTCATATTCAATGCCACGTTGAAGATGGCTGCGATATTTGTGATTAGTACGGCGTTGCTTGGGGGGACTTTGTGGCTTGCGTTGCCGACTTTGGAGGAGTGAGTCTCCACTGCATTATTTACTTGGCTAAGGCTGACAATTTTTGTTTCTTTAGAGCCGATAGGCCCATGCTGCGCATACCGAAATCCTTCCAGCAGCTTCAAGACCTGAACGCCCTACTGAAAAAATACCGTGATATTTACCCCTACCGAATCGTGATATGTTACATCACGACTTACCTTTTGTACGAGTGTCTTTTTCTCTCTACACTGACAATACTGAATACCATGTAGCCTACAAGCCTTTTCACTACCCGGGTCAATGTACCTCTCGATTCTTGGCGGTGCCGTATGGGGCGTCGCGCGCGCTCTCCCGTTGGCATGTTGCTGTGTCGCATCCGGCGCGACCCTGTGCTACCTCATCTCATCCGCTCTAGGACCCGCTCTCCTCACTATCCCCCGAATCAAGAAGCACCTCGACAGTATGGCAAATAAAGTCGAGCGAAACAAAGAAAACCTCATCTCCTTCTTAATCGTCCTACGAATCGCACCTCTCCCTCCTCATTGGGTTGTCAACGTCGTCGCTCCACATGTAGGAATAGGGATACCAACGTTTTGGATTAGTACCGCCCTAGGTATCTTTGGCGTTTCGGTCATACATACGACTATTGGAGGAGGATTGGACGAGATGACGAGCGCTGATGATTTCCACTTGATCAGCTGGAAAAACTTTTTGGGGCTTTCAGCTATTGTGGTCGGAGTAATGGTTCCTGTGGGGTTGAGATATTGGTTTAAACGGGGAGGAGTCATTGCAGATGTGGAGGTACAGGATGAGGATGAGGATTTGCCTTCAGCGGCGACGCCTATCCGTACGCCGCGTAGCGCTGCTCACGGTGGAGCAGCATTCCTTTATGACGAGGAAGATGAGGAGGAGGAGGATCGTATTCTTGCTGTTGGGGCTGATCATGTCGCCAACAAAATCAAGAACGCTGATTCGCGTACCCGGTTGTTGGCTTCCGAGGATGACTACTCATCTGAAGACGACGACTCGGACGGTGATATCATATTAGAAGCTGGCCCTGCTCTAGATGTTGAGCTCAAGTCGCCCAAACGTCTGGATGCGAGGTCGGATGGGAGTGGGAGTCGAGATTCTTCAAGTTGATACTACTGATATCTTTGTTTCGTTTCGTTTCGTTTTTTTTTCACCTAGATTCGGGTTGTACTACTTGATTGCATTCGCATCCATCCATTCATTGAAAATATCTTAAACCTTTTTACGGCTGCATCTCTTCGTGGACCCCTTTCGTTGTACCTACTTACTGTCATAGTTAATAATCGCTCGCTCGTTACTTTATTTTCTGGATTGCACTGTGTAACGACATCTTCGCTTTTATATAAGCTTATTTATTTGCAGTATCTATAGCCAGTTATCTAGTCAAAGGTCGCCAAAAGGTTCGTTGATTCATTCTCACTTGATACCGTCAGAACATTCCTGATTTGCTGGAGCGTCTTTTCGACCCGCCCACTGTTAGCTACTTGGCAAGGCGCATTTTTTTCACAGTGCCGGTACCAATCAAGTCTACTGCGCGTTATTTATAATAATGAACCGTTTAGCCAAGGTTCTTGGTCCGTTTAACCAGTGATGCTTTTCTTGGACAAGTGAGCGCGACTTTGACTACTGATAGCCGCTAACTTATAGCTGGGTAACTTTACTATCAGGTTCTAGCGTCTCCTGGCTACTGAGCTCAAGAGCTCTCTGGTAGCTGGCTTGATCCTTCGGGTCTATATCCTTCTCGGGACTATCTAAGCTTGGGTCCTCTTGGGCTCTTAGATTAAACCACATCAGCAAAACCTGGATGATCCCATAGCAAGGTCCCTCTGTAGAGCACTCTGCAGAAACTATAGATTCCTATAGATTGCTATGGCCTGCTATGGCCTGCTATGGATTGCTATAGATTGCTATAGGTGCTATAGCATTCTTACAGGTTTTGCTAATGCAACTATGTTCATAGAATATGGTCTGCCCCAGATAAAGCAGACCATCTCTGGTTATTTAAACTTGGGCTAAACAGTTCTGTTTGGGAAACAAGTGGGCTCAGTTGGTACAACCTCAGGAGAGGGAGATCTAAGCATCATGATGAATGGGTGTTGGAATTCACAAGAATCTATTTTAACCACAATTACAATGTACTTATGATTTTATGATATCACAGGAAATATCCATGCATATACTCATGGCATTACGTTACAACTTTAGTGTATTCCCATATCCTCTGGAAGAACAGTTATAGCTGCCTTTGACCTCATCGCAATAACCTGGGATATAACTTCTAGCCATAATGCTGTTATTAGTCAACGCCATAGCAAGCCATAGCGAATTGCTATAAGAACTATGAATCTGCTACTGCAACATTTGTTTAGCTTAATGAAGATTTAGCTATGAGTTACTATGGACTTACCAAATTATATTTTGAACCTGGTTAGACAGTAGGATGCTCATGTGCTCTATAGGGCAATCCATTAGCAGCCCATAGCAGATCCTATAGCTTCGTTGGTATAATAAGGTGACCCTGGTAATGTCTTAACATAGGGTGCTATGGGAGTCAATTGCTACATGAAGCTTGTCGTTATAGGGGATAACACGCTACGTATTTATCAGGTGCTATCCATGTTTCACAGGCCCAAACGCCTGTTTTTTTGCTGATAAGAATTCTGATGAATGGAAAATGGCCACCCTGTCCCTCAATGAGTCTTGACTGCCACGGCTTTTCCTATCACAGTACTGGGCTGAACACAAAGCATGTTGATGCCAATAATTGTGCTTATACATTATCAAGTACTACCTTTTTAATAATCTACATAGACTCGCCTGACCGTTATAGGTAACCACATATATTGTGTACTAATTCTTCATGTTAATACATCAAACTGTAATCTTCACTGGAAAGGTCTCCAGAGATCATCCATAGGATGCTTGTGGCAGGCTTCAAAAAAAGACGGGTCAATTTTCTTCCAGAGCTATTCCAGAGGTACTTCTGGAGATAGTGGTACAACATTTGTTATCTAGCTCCACCGAGATGACACACAGAATGTTTGAAAATGATTAGGGTTTTTTCGCTCAAGCAAAATACATGAGTTTTATGCTGATGTAGTCATCAAACCAGCACAAACTCATTGGGGCACCGCTAATGATGAAGAAATACAGAGCTTGCAGCAGCCAGCACGCTGAAAAAGCAAAGAAAGCTATGATATCCTTCTATGAATTTTAATGAATAAGCAGATTAGATCTTGTGGCCTGAAGGTGGGGTTAGGTCCTTATTAGTAGCTGGGGATGGGCTCCACGTACATCTGTCGTGGCTCTTAGACTTAAACCACATGCGGCAGCAAAACCAATAACGACCTTGATACCCCATAGCAAGGCCCCCTCCTTTGTGTCCAAGATACTGACTATCTGGCAAGAGACCATAATAGAGCTCTACCTATAGATTTTTAATTTTGCTATGGCCTGCTATAAAGGCCCTGCTATGGAATAGTAGCTATACCCTATTTGCGTATAGGATGTTCTATGTAAATCCGCAAACTTCATTAACAGGTGATTTGCTAATGCAACTATTTTGTTGCTAACATTGGGAAATATGGTCTGCCCCAGAGTAACTATGACAGACCATGAAGCTAACTCCTGGTTTATTTACAACTATAATGGTGCTAAACAGTTCCTGTGAGCTCGGGTTAAACACACCGTTGGAAGACTCTATGTTATTGGAATACAAACCTTCAGCAGCGCGAGGGTATTAACAAGCATCCATGATATGAAATTTGCGAGTTGTTGGGAATGCACAAGACTCAAATTATACATATTTTTAACCACAATTACAATTGTACTTTGATTTTGTAATGAATCATCCCCACATGGAAATAAAGTCCATGCAGGTATATCCACCATCATAAGGCGGACAATAGACACTTAATGTTTCTCATGACCCCTCGCACTACAATATCACACTATCGTTGGTAAAATAACCGAAACATTGGGGATATACCTATATTGATTTTAGTTATGAAGGTCAATGGGATGTTATGGTAGTCTTGCGTAAGCAATAACATGAGGCAGCTTGGTAGGTAGTCAGCATAAAATCACGTTACCTTTTGGTCGCAGGACACTCACTGCCAAGCGTCTTTTATGCGATAGATGAACCTCTCTCAACTCATCATTTTGAGTCTAGGCCCTCAGGGAGCCCCGAGTATAGCACGGCAAAATGGACTATACATCACCACCTTATATAATCTTAACCATTTCTTATTCTAACAATGTGGCAGACAAACATGATAATGAATAACTAACCAATTTACTTGATCTATGTCTATGACTATGGATATTGATCATAGTATCATTTTATTGTTAGTCCACTAGGTTGAAATAAAGTAAGCCAAGATAAGGTGGGGTAGTGCGAAGATCCATATTCCTACTTCCCAGCAAAACAACGATCAGAGAATAATAATTTGCCGCATTACAGCTTGATTGAGATTGATGCATATGCCATTGTCAGACAGTGGTCCGTAGAATCTATATCGAAAACGTTAGGGCATCACATATGTACAGATATGGGTGTAGCTATGGGTTACCACGCTTATGAGTCTACTAACTGTAGTCATCTACCTAATATTATTAAGTCTCGTTGCCATTGGCATGGTTATTAAGGGGAGGACCCATAAGTGATGAATGAAATCAGGCCTGAAGCAATATCATACGAGGCCGGTGCTCGGATTGAAGTGTATGACACCCACCCAGCTAAGGCTGTATGTGTTAATGAATGCGAATCGGCTCTGTGCTGAGCAAACGAAGGACAAACCTTCAAATTTCATAACCTATTTAATTCTACCAAGTCACAAGGAGCGAACATTCCGATGTAGTTTGAAATAAGTAGTCAGCGCGGTGTGTAATTGGGAGCCTATGAGTTCAGGAGATATATGACTCGGACTCAATTAGCTCGCTAAAAGGTTCATTGGATAACGTGCCTGATTGGGACTGCAGTTCAAGTTGTAGTCGTTAAACACT